>JALLPD010000160.1:0-20134 GCA_036940065.1 Cyclotella cf. meneghiniana
AAGACATTATTAACACCAGAGTTGAACCAAAACAAAGAAAAGCAATGGACATGAGGTTCCATTGGCTACATGACAGGTGCAAAGCACAAAACCAATTCCATTTTTACTGGTGGGCGGGGGCAACAAGTTTGGGTGATTACTGGATGAAGCACCACCCACCTACCCCATCACATGAAAATGCGCAGTGAAATTCTGACATCATATGAAAAAACTAATGGAGTTTAGATCCTATCAAAAACATGGTCTGCAACGGTGTGTTAAGCTAGCCAGTGCAGTATAGGAAAGACCAAGTTACTTTAGGGATTTGTGAGAATTCAAAATTACATATTCCCTGGTTTTCAATGTTTTCAAATTTCAAGCTCGATCTCAAATCAAAGTAGTCATGAATTAATCACCAACTTGTGATCTGAATTGATTCAGCTTGACCACTGTTTAGCAAATTCATTCACAGTTCAATTGGAAGTCCATCTTATTTGTTTGCTTTCATTTCATCAAATTACTGAAGAAGATAGAGTGGTGACCCATAAACAATGCTCAGTTGAGTAATGGCAACAACAGCCTTGATGTTTGCCCATGGCATGGCAAAATTTCCATTTGGTTATCTAGAGATCTTGAAATCTTCATTTCATTTTCATCTGGGAATCAAGTATTAGTTTTAATAAATTTCCATCGTTGTTGTACTTCACATCAGCTGAAGTTGTAGTCTACAACTGCCTCAAAGGTTATAATACCCTCTATCTGCCTCCATCATAGCAACACTATCTTGTGTGCCCAATATAACATGGTGATAGATTACAACATCATTTTCACCTCTATTAAAAAGCCCATTAATCCACATTGTGTTTCAAATGAAGTTGTGGAGTATCAAATTTGGGTCAAAAATTTCTTATACAGGCATATCAATTTCAGTGGTTAGAATCAGTGCCTGGCATAATGTGTCTTCTATTCTCCAATCCTGCATCTTTGAAAATATTGAGACATGTATGGTCAATGGTCAAAAAGGACACTTGGAACCAGAATAATTGTTGTACCAGAGAGCACCCCATAGTGGCCTTGATAAAATGACAAGTCCACCTCCAAATTGTCTTCTCACCACCACCTCCCCTGTTTATTGCATTGACTTCTCTTTGATTGTAAAGCTCAATGCTTGGGTTTTACAATTGATGTTGCCCTTTCCTCAAGAATTATTTTCATCTAAGCAACAGCTACGACTACAGGTTTTGTTGCAAAACTGATTTTTGATTGATGATGTGTCCTGCTGCTTTGTGAAAACATTCATGTTATAAATAATATCCATCGTAGCATGATTATTTTTGATTAGTTTGGAAATACTGAACGGGAAGTGATGTTTAATGTTGATTGATGTCATCAATGGGCTGCTTATTTGGACTAAATTTTGGTGACTGTGGATGAAGGAGAACTGTTTCAAAAATGATGTGTGTGTTGTGCTTGTCTCTCTCCATAGCCACTTGTACAATATAAGTGCCCACTTAGCTCTTTAGATGTACAATGTTACAAAAAAGGTCCAAGCTACTTAGAGACAATAATGTTTCAGGGAGAAATTTATGTCATCTTCAAGTACCACCTCAGTGTCATCATCTAAGCAAGAATCAGATCCAATGTGATCAGATCTATTGTTCTGATCACCTTTATAATGGGTTAGATATGCAGTCTCACAATGCACTGCCATTCCAGACAACAACATATTGGACGATTGAAAGTATTGAAAGCTTGATATATTCACATGATGTCCATGTCCCCAAAATTAGATTATAACATTTATATCATACAAACAATGAAGAGACTGCTATACAAACTGAGGCCAACAGTGCTCATTGTGTTAGATTGTATACTGACAATTCAATGAGTAAAATGACCACATTGGGATCAATATCACCAATCTATGATAAAGAAATGTTACAGTTATAACTATTTGGCAGCATGGGAAGGGGTGATTGTGTAAACTGACTTCCCAATAAATATTTCACCTGCAAAGGACTATCAATGAGAATTATTCGGGCAAGAACACAATAGAAGATCAAAGTGATTGAGAAAAGTGAGAGATAATGAGATGATGGTAAAGCTACTCTTCTTGTCACGAAAGAAGAATAAATGAACTGACAGTCAAGGATTTCTTATTTTGAGTCATTTTTCAGGTGGATAGGTGGAATCAGTAAGGACCTTAAAAAATCAAGGAATCTTGAATCCCATTACGCACCTAACATATATGATGTTATTTGAAAGGTCAGTGTTGTTTGTGTGTTTTGGTCACAAATCATTTAAAACATAAATGTCTTTGCATACAAGAGCTCCTAGTCCTAGACTTGTCAAAAATCGTAATAGTTTTCTAATCCATAGGAAAAAAATTTTAGTACAAAAAGGTCACAGAATTGCAGCCTGGACCATAAGTCACTTTATGTACACATCATTTTTCTAAGTCAGCTGTTGTATTATCATCTGCAATGCACAATAATTTTATATGAGCTTGAGACTAGGAAAGACTAAATACTAGAGATTGAAAACTTTCAGAAAACCATTTACTTCATTTGAAATTTTTTTGTAATACATAGATTTTTCCTCAACATGCTCAAATGAATTGAATGGAAAGTATTTTGATCAAAATGTCTTCATTTTTATCCAAAAGTCATTTCTTGGAGGTGACTGTTGGTCAATCTACATTGTCCATTGTCAATATCATAGAACTATTCTATGATGAATTACCTATAGGTGTGCAGTATACTTCTATGTTGTATTGTATTTATATGCAGTCAAATTTCTATGTCATACAGTTCACATCATAAAACATGAATAAAGATAACACCTATATTTGCAATCATGACACAAAAAAACAATATTTGAATACACATAACGAAGAAAGTTTAACAATGACCTGATGGAAAATTGAGTACAAGCAATTATTTCAAAAGTAAATATACATAAGAAACTCTTCAAGCCCACAACATTGTAAATTTTCACTAGGACCAAAAAAACTGCCATTACAGCAATTACATCATCTGTGCCAAAACTAAAACCATGTGGACCCACCTCTCACCAGTATAAAAACCATCCCTAACACAAAACAAAACACCCAAATGATGGGGGAAAACCTGCAATCCCACCTTTCATAGGGACAAAAAACCATCCCCACAATCCAACTATTCCAACTCTGCAGAAACATGAAAAATACCTATTTTTATGCAAAGGTGCTATTTGACTATGGACATTGATGTGAAAAACTTCCTCCACAAGTCATGCATGTGTAACAAACTGTAAATTTTGACATTATCATAGATATATCTTTGTGTGAATAGGCCATTGATATTGAAAATTTCTTCCAAAAATCAAGCATCTGTTACAAAATAATGATACAATTGGCAATGGTTCCATGCCATTTTTATGTTGAAAATCTACCATGGATTCCTCAGGTGCCATAAATGTAACTTTTTCATGCATATTATTTGGACATTCTAGTTATCAACTGTGTGCCCCACATTATGAACTAATTTATGTTGATGAAATATTTGGCCAATAAAAGTCAAAAATTCTGGTTGTTAGCAACAGGACAAAAACAAATGTATTGAAGGATTCAGTCTGGTTGCAGAGATATTAACCAAAAGGAGTGAAAACATCATTTTGTGAAAAGATATAAAACATAATAAGTCGTTTTGTCTCATTTATTAATTCTGTGTACTGATTGCTTTTGTTGTTGGCAGAAAGGCAGCTGTGGCGGCATTCCCAAATCAGTCGGGATGTGGAAAGATTGACAAAAAGATGATGGCATGAAACACTGTGCAGAAGTGGAGACAGTCTTGCCTGATTGAGCCTATGTGGGGCACCTGTAGGGGTCAACCTGTACAGCAGCAAAATCCAATGAAAATTACTCATGTATGACAATGTCAAATTCAATGCAAAGTTTTTCCCAATGCTAAGCCCAATGTCCAAGATAGACCAAACAATTGAGAGCATAAAAAAGAAATTACAATGTAACCATGGCATCATGTACATCAACTAATAGGTAATAATTATGGTAAAACTTGTACAGGTACACATTCACCAAGCTCTGTCTAGAAGTCTAACAACATTACTGGGAGGAAATGCTAGATACAAAACTCATCAGAGTACTAAAGATTGTCATTGTATCTATTTTCTAAAAGAGGCTCATTGTGATGTCAGGAATTTCTCAGGAGACATGAGAGGGAATGACTCTTGCTTTTTTCCAAATTCAAGCATGTGTACTTTAGGTATGCTAGAAAATGTGTTATGCACTTAAGAAGGGAGTATTTAGTTTGGTCACGAGATGAATTACTTAAAGTTTAAACTGCAAAGTTACCATAACATAATTACTGAAAACTTTCTGCCATCTATCCTGCAGGTTCTATTGATCCACATTTGTTCATGTGAACAAGCTAATTACAGATGTCTTTGTTCTTAGAGATAAAACACCTCAAATATTTACAATCAAAATCGTGGTGAGCTAATTACTTTGAGATAAAGTATTGATCGTTATAGATTTGAAGGCTGTTCCATGATTGGACATGGTTAGATGTCACTGTCATGACTTACACTCATATTTGTGGGATGTTCTACTTATGAAGCTTTTTTATACATCATAATGAATATTACAGGAATTTTGCAGGTAATGCATATCACTCGTTTGATCCATGGCAGATGAGAACAAAAAATATAGGTAACAACATTCTCTGAGTCAATTAGCACCTTTAACTTTCATAATTAAGTACTCCTGCAGGTAGTAACATGTAAAAATATTGAGCTTACTTTTATATCCAATAAATATGCAAATGGTTTATTTTCAGGTAATGTTTGGTTTCAATTAGTTAACACTTTGAATACCACATATCAATATTTTATGTATCTTACAAGGCAACTGTACAAAAAGATAAGTATTAGTATTTCTCAAAGTCAAACTTAGAAAATGGATCTGGCTGAAGGAGAAAGAGGAGAAGCAGAAGGATAAAATCACAGGTGCCCTAACAAAACTAAGAATTTTAAAAAAATCTTGTTCGCAAATGAATATACATGCATTAGAAAAAGATATGAATCTATGACATTGAATGAATCCACCACGACTGTGATATGATACGTGTAGTGGATTTTTTGAGATTCAACCAAGTTATGTGGTAGACTTTTTCGATGATGTCACGCTCTATAAAGAGGGAAAATAAAATGTGACCATCTGTGATAATGACAATGGCATATGGGAGGATGGGGATAGCATGTCTGGAATCCTGTGCATCTGCTGAAATTTCTTGTTTTCTTGTTCAGTCGTCCCATGCAAACCCTGTGTGCTCAAGCAAGAGTATAATGAAACTTTGCTGAAATATCATGAAAGTAAATGTCGATTACCAGACGGACGGAGAAGTCAATGAGACCGGGACAACCCAAAACGCCCATCGAAAGAAAGACATGCTGAAAGAATCAACACATACAAAAGCCGTCCGCCGAAGTGCGCAAGACCGCAAAGATACATTTCGTCCATCATCTGAGGTATATCGACATCATCCATTGACCATCAGTTTGCGTATGAAAGAGGACCAAGAAATATTGTCGCGTATCGCTGCTGATGCGGGCCTCAATACATTTGGTTGCGTTTTTCTTGAGGTGTGGATGCTTAATGAGGATGGAACGAAATTGACTCGACCCCCTGGAGGGGCTTGGATGGACTCCGCACTTAGATGGAGTTTACTTAGCGACGAACTTATGTCGGAAGCAGACGAGTTGCAAGTCGAGGCTCTTGATATTGCACCAGGAGTAGGTTTGGCCGGGACTCTGTTTGCTGAAACCTCCAACGGGAAAGTCCATTGGGGGCAAGTAAAAAGCATGATGAATGACCCATTTGTTCAAAATGACCCAAGCGATCGAATGAAAAAGTTGTGTTCAATGGGAATAGGTTCAGTTGGTTCTGTTTCTTTCTCGTTTGGAATGAACAGAGGGATTGTCTTGTTCTATGCCCGATCTTCAACGAACATGACGAAGTTGAGTTCACCTTCAAACGAACACTACATGCTTCAGTGCGCAGATTTCATCAGTGCTACTTTGAAATTCTGTATGGCTCGTCAGGAACGCGCGGATAGGAGAAGGCTGATGCTTGTTGATGCATTGAGGAAAGTTAAATCTGGAGTACTGAAAAAGATCAAAGTCGGAACATTGGAAGCGATTGAGGCGTTGGAACCTGTTTGTCTTGATCGTTGGAAGCGGGCGCCAGAGCAAGAAACATCGGAGTCAATGCATGCAATCTTCGAATCAGAGATAGAAAAAAGGCCTGTCTTTTTTAGAAAGTTGGTCATGACGTTGAAAGACAATGTTTCTTGCTTCTACAAAATTGTTGTCACCAGAGTGAAATCATCCGTGAAAAAGTATAAGGGATCACAGTTGCATGGACCTCCAAGGCATTCATTTTCAGATTCAATAGTGATATTTGTTTGGGTCTTCCTAACGATGCTAGCAGTTCTCAAGTTATCGACTGCAATTAGCAGGGGTGCAGTTTTTGCATTTGATGGGTCATGGTATAGCGGTACTATATGCATAATGTTTGCTTTGACCCCAGCTCCCGTCGGCCAGCCTCGTCAGGTCGTTGCAGCGCATTTTTGGAGCATGCTCGTTGGCTTCATTTTTCAACAAATTCCTACCGGAGGCGTAAGAGACTTCATGGAAAGGAGGCAGGTAAGCTCTGATTCACGATATGGCATTCCACTCATTTGGAAGCAGGCGATGGCTGTCGGATTTGGGGTCAGTGGTCAGGCATATTTGGGTATTTTGCACCCACCAGCAACTGGTTTATCTCTTTCTTTCGCGACACACAAAATATGGTCATGGGTAAGATTAGTATTGAACTGTTTATTTTTATCTTATTCATGATTCCTAAAAGTTCAACCCTCTCACCTAACCTCTCTCTGTTTTTATCCCGTAGAACACAATGGCATCAGTCTTTTTCACAGATGTAGTCTTGATCGTCTTAACTATGATGATGGTCAATCTTTCAGAAAAGGGTCAGTATCCATTATGGTGGCTGGGATTCGGCTGGGGTAATTCAATTACGAATGAAGCAAGTACAGAGAAAAAACCTCTTGCGACTAACACAAAGTACACAGACAATGTCGACGAGAAGAGCACGTTTGATGACCAAACTGTATAGTTAGCATGTCGACTTATGAAACACTGAGACTTGAATTAAACCAATCAAGAATGTTTTTAATTCCCACACATTAACGAAATTATTCTGTGGCCTACTGAAGGTTGTTAACCCATAGGAATTACGTTCCTCATCAAAACACGACCTAACGAGAGAAGATTCCAATGTGAAGGAGCTTCTTTCCTTTTTCATCCAAGTTGTGTTGAATGCGATCGATTGTCTAACCTACCATAGGTCTGTCTCGATGCTGAGTTATATCCCCATTGTAAGGTAGAGACTTGATTCGTACATCGTTCCTACTTGCACTCACTGTCGAAAGTGTTGGACTGTACCTCTCCAAGACGTTGGAATGCCCGAATAAAAGAATGCGGGAAAGTGCGTTGTACGAAAAGACAACACACATCCACTTCACAGCAGAAAGTAGCAACACGGGACAGATGCAATTAATTAGATGTTGCACCAAAGTTTGACAGATTCGTGAAATCACGAAGTAAGAACTTCGACAATCAGTGGCAGATATCAAAGGAAGCTTCTATGTGCAAAGAATGTGATTGGAACAAGTCAAATCACCTTTTGACTGGAAGGGCTGTGTATCAGAGAGAAAAGAATTAAATGTGTGTGCCAACCGTGATGTGCTTCTTAAAGCAGATCATGTCATCACGAGAAAGGATCGACAACTTGTATGAATAGACAAAACACGTCCATTTTGTTGAAAAAATCAACAAAACGGGACAAGAAGCAATTCCATATGAGTTGCACTAAAGTTTGACAGATTGATGAAAGCTCGAATTACACAACTCTGACAGTAGGTGAAGGATGTCGGAGGAGCTTCCAGCGTGCAATCACAGTGACGTAAACCGTTTCATACTTTCGCAGGTAATGACTCACTATTGTCTGGGCATGGAATGTGTACATAATCGACAGCCATTACTTTTTGTCCGGATCAACCGGCTGCGTCAAAGCATGACCCGCATACACAAGATTCAATTTGGAAGATCCTTGTTCATCGCATAGATGATCCGCCAATCCCGGTGACAGTTTAAACGTCTTCAGATTTGAAGCGCTCCCTCGTGACCTGACGAAGTAACGACATGTATCTTGTGATGGTGACTTGATTTTTGAATATTCATAGAGCTGATGAAACGGCATTTGCGGTGTCACCATTGCATCTTTTGTAGAGCATCCATTATTACTAGCCCTCACATCAAAGTCCTTGACCTTTTTCAACAAGGCAATAAAGAATCCTCCCGTGTCATTGTCTTGCGGGACCATACGAATACACCTTTTCAACGATTGAGCAATCCCATCCTCCTGTGGAGGCCACAATGTGACTGGCCATTCGTTGCTCTCCTCGCATCCCCTATGTAGCACGTTGCATTCATCATTCAGCACCTCCCACCAACTTAACCCCTCACGGTATCGTAACCCTTTCAATCCACCACGGCCCACCAACTCTGTTCCGTCGACCAACTCTACACACCCCGTCGAAAGCAAGGCTGCAACCACTGCCTCATTCTCGACGGGATGGAAACTGCAGGTAGAATATGTCATGTATCCCCCCACTTGCAGGAGGGCAATGCCCCGTTTGGCGATTCGAAGTTGAAGGGAGTGCAATGTCATCCCGTAGGAGGGGTGCCATAATTTATAGATTTTCATGTCTTTGCGAAGGGTTCCGTCGCCGGAACATGGGACGTCGCATACGATTCGATCAAAGGGTTTTGGTGACGGTTGATATGAAGATGCACTATGCACTTGTCGTTGTTGTTGCTGCTGCTGCCCGTGGACTCTTTTACAAGGAGCAAACACATTCGGGAACCGACAAGCATTGTGCGTCACCACAGCCAATGAGATCATTCTCTCCTTCAACGTATCCCTCGTCCGATGAGCCAAAACATACGCTCGTTTGGTATCCAGTTCGTTGGCCATGACAAATCCCGAGGGGATGGAAGGAACCTCACTTGAATCGGCAGAGGCAGCCCCACCATCATGATGATGTACACGAGAGTGATGATGTGAATCATACAGGGCATCCAACGCTTGTATCGTCTTGCTACCAGGAGAAGCACACAAATCCAACACCCTATGATGACTTTGAACGCACAACAAATACACCGGTATCATGCTGACGTATTCTTGACGTGAGATCTGTCCACGGTTGGTACAGGACGCCATCCATTTCCGTAATGCTGGATAAATGTCCATAAAGTACGATGGAATTTGGTAGGCATGGCCATCGAGGGGAACACGAATGACAAACGCAGCATCGTGTTTCGAGAGGGATCGATGAATCCTTTGCCATTCCTCGGTGGCTTGAGAGGATCGAATTCGAAAGCAAACTGGCAGAGGACGACGGAGCGTGGTGAAAAAAGCAGGCCATTCGTTTGGCGGGAGGAAGGATTGAGATGTGATATAGGTTTCAAAGAGGGAGGGGGGACGAGCGGGGCGAGAGAAGGAGTGTTGTGGAGCGGGTGGCGAGCGATGGCGCTGTTGGAGGGTGCGACGCTTGCGTGCTCGAACAAGGCTTTTGGAACGGCATCGTTTGTTGTTTGGTGAGGGTGCATCGAGATCATTGGATATCATTATACAAGGAGTAGTGAGAGGTAATGAATGTGAGGTAAAAATAATATGGTACATAGTGTGAGGTAGAGTTGTGGCAAGATTTTTCAATCAAGATTTTTTTAAATCTTGCCTTATGTCTCAGTCTCCAAGACACTAAAAATGCAATAAGATTACTAGCACCGGATGCATTTTTTGCATTTGTGTTCGTTGTTTCATTGGTGGCTTTGCTTTGTTTTTGTAGTAGTGTCAGTGTGGTGAAATTGGTGTTGCTACAGTCTTGCAATAGTGTGCTGTGTTGTGCCAGCATGGCGGCGGCATTGCATGTTGTAGTGCCGCATGTTGTGGTGTTCTTGTGCTGGCATGACCGTCATTGTGCTAGCGTTGCCGTAGTTGTGTTGACATTGTTGTCATTATGCTGTCATTGCCATCATTATTCTGGGGTTGTAATTGGTGTGCTGATGTTGCAATTGTTGTGATGGTGTTGTTGTTGTTGTGCTGGCATTGTTGTTGTTGTTCTGGTTTCTGGTGTTGCCATCACTGTGATGGTGTTGCTGTCATTGCGCTAGGATTTCCATCAATGTGTTGGGGTTGCTTTTGTTGTTTTGACATGGCCATCATTGTACTGGCATTACCAGTCATCATAGTCCTGACGTTGCTTATCCCAATGTTGTGATTCTGCTAGCATTGTGCTAGCATTGTGCTGGCATTGTGCATTGTGTTAGCCTTGTGTGTTGTGCTAGTGTTGCATTTCATGTTGTACTCTGTGTTGCATGGTAGGTCAGCATGGTATCGCTTGGTTTGCAGTGATGTTGCAAATTAAATTTTGGAAGACTTGGTGTTGAATTAGCATTACTGTTTTGTGTTGGTGGCATTGTCTCTCTATTATTCTTGGCTGCTGTTGTGTGGTGTACACAATTTGATGAAGTGTTTTTTGTTGTGGTGGCAGAATTGTATTCTGCAGCTGAAGCAACTGTTCTTGTTTATTGATCAGGCCGGGGTCTTTGTATGTGTTCTGTTTTCAAGTTCAATGTTTTGCTTTCTGACTTTCTTTTTGCTTATTACAGGTCAGCTCAACATACTGTAATTTCGGTTGCCTTCCAACAGTGATGTTGTATTTAGGTTCAACTTGGTGGCACAACCTTGCTTTGTGGGGGCAGTGTGACTTATGCAGTGGTGGTGTTTGCATGTGATCATGTTGTTTTTGTTTGTTGCAGTGGTGTTTACATGGTAACTGTATTATGTATTCGACATCGTCCATATGTGGTTGTTACATGAAGTGGTGGTGTCATGGCAGCAGATGCATCAGACTTGCAATATGTCGATGAGGGTAGCATTTTTTCTCTTTACTGATGATGTTGAGGAGCTTTGTTGTCATGTTAGTGCAATGGCAGTATTGAGGTGATGGGTTGTTACCTTGTGATCGTTTGTGGGCCTTATGCAAATAGACCATTGCTGTGTAGTGGTGATGAGGCACATGCAGTTGTGGTAGTCATTCCTGATGAAGTTGCTGTTGGAGTGGTGTTTCTGTTGCAGCATTATGTCACATACAGTATTACTCTGTAATGTTACATGCAGTTATTTTGTAGTGGCAGTTTTTCCGATGCACTAACTTTGCAGTGCTGTGGAACTCCTTTACTGCTGAGTGTGTTATGTATGTGTGTTTACTGTGACCATGGTAACATTGCATCTGCAATTTTCTTACTTGAGGTTGTTTGACATAATGTTTTTGTTATGTTGGTGTTTCTGTGGTGGAAGTCTTCCACATGCAATATTGATTTGTGATGGTTTCCCACAGTGGTGTTGTTGTGGTGGCAGTTCGCATCATTCTTGCAATAGTTGTGTTGTTGCAGCATGTACATCTGTATTGATCATGTTATGTTCTTTGTATAGATGGTACCATGTGCAATATTTTTCTTATGACTATTGTTTTGCTTATCAAGGGTCTTCTAAAATTCTGTAAGTGTTCGTTCCGTTTGGGCAATTGTGTAGGAAGACTTGGCTTGCAGTAGAGAATTATTTTGCTGGTGGTGTTCTTGCAATGTTGAGGAGAAGTGACAGTAGTTGCATTGCTCTTGCAGAGATCTGGTGGTGGTAGTATTTCTTCTCTTTATAGATATTTTTTGGAGCTTTGTTTTTGTGGTAGTAAAATGACAGTGTTGAGGCAAAGTGATGTTACCTTTGATTATTTTTTTGGCCATGTGAATGCAATATTGCTGTGTGGTGGTAGCATTGTTCATGCAGTGGTGGGATTCATTTATGATGAAGTTACTATGTGGCAGTTTGTTGTGTAACTCTTGTGTCTCTTGTAATGAAGATTATTGAAAAATAAGGAGTGTCAAACTGTTGAGAGCAAGTGAAATAATAAATTATCATCATATTACAGCATTATGCAACTCTAACAACTTACCACAACTTTCTGTTGTGTGCAATTTTTTGAATCTTCCCATGACCTTATTGAAAGGACGATTGTATTTCTGTTGCACTCAAGTTTCCTTATTATTTTGCTCTCCAATCCTCAAAATAAGGATATATACTAAACTATATTGATTAGGTGGCAAACTTGCCACAAACATAGGTCAAAATCCACCCTCCTCATGAAATGGCTAGGTGAAGGCTTGAGTACTTTTTAGATGTTATGGGAACATTTTTGGTGGGTATGAGTAATGTGGTAGAATCTGAATCTTGGTGGACTAGCACAATGTTGTGTCTCATGATAAACACAGTGTGCATCTGTGTCATGCACTGCTGGTGTGAAAGTGTTTGATTGCAATATCAATGTGTTAGATTTTTTATGGTTGGATGACACATAATGAAATTTTTCCAATACTCATTGGGTTGCCAATCATGGCACAGCAGTCTTTTCCCAAAGGTTTCATCCTGTGTTGCATATGGTTAGCATGTATAAACACTGCAGTAGGTGACATTACATGATGTATCAGTTGTATTTAGTATCAACAGATGAGGTTCACCAATAACTACAATGACAGAGCATTCCCCTACTGCAAACAGATGGGTGCTTCTCCAGTAGCCATCTTGATCATGGAAACTCTTGAAGGTGGGTGGACATTTGAGATAAAATCAGAGGGATATGAAAAATCAGGCTGTTGTGTGTTTGATTGCATATACGGGATGCATTGAAAGGGGTTGGTACAACAGTCAACCCACAATTGATGTTGATAAAAATACAAATAAAAATTCTCTCACTACACACCATCCATGATTGTTGAAATGGGGAATCACAGCCACTATGATGGTGTGTGGACATTTTGTGTTGAAAATGGATGAAGAAAAAGTGAAGGTAAATTGAGGGATAGGCCCCAGCAGGGAAAGGGTTTGTGGTCAGTACAATGTGTTCTGGTAAGGCCAATGGCAAAGGGGAGCCAATTGATGATGGAGACAAATAAGATCTGGAATCAATTTTTGTAGGAAGTTGATGTCTTGGAAATTTATTTGTTAAATTACAGGTGACATCTTAGAAACACTTGGAAACAAATTTATTGAAAAGTTTTCTTGGAGATATATTTTTTAAACAATTATAGGTTGTACATGCTTATTTGCCTTTTTCACCATGCAATGTCTTCATAATATATAACATTTCCTGTATTTTATAAAGGTGAAAAAAGTATCTCACTGAAGGTGAAGAAGGAGAAGGAGGAGAAAAATGGGCTCAGTTTCCCATACAACAAGATCTTTAAAATTTCTCAATTAAAATGCATTTGTACGGGTCTACACAGAGTAACTTTGTCTATCAACTCTGGCAATATAATTAATGAAAAACCTGGTGAGTGAAATTTTCAACCGTTTGCAAGAACCAGGATATTGTCAAATATTTGGTTAGGGTTAGGGTTTAAACCAGACAAGAATCAAATGAATTATCAAAAAATCATGGTTCCTCTTGCAATGTCATAATTATGTGTTGATATCCTCAAGGTTCCTTGTGCATGGGACTTTTCTCAGCTGTTGGTCTATCACTTGAGCCTTCATCTCTGGAAGAACAAGCAAATGTGAAGAGAAGGTAGTGCCATCAGAAAAAATGAGGGATCCACAGAAAAATCAGCAAGAATATATAGAATCCATGGCTCTCACAAAAATCTAATTCAATCTTCGATACACAATCTTTCCAATGCTGTCCTCAATGGAAAATTCTTTGCAACTATACAGTAGCTTCAATCTAAATTTGATAAACAAGATTTGATAATCATTCTCTACACTACTTAGGAAAGAAGTGATATTGCTGCCAAACTAGATAAAACATTTTTGAACATTTTTTAAGAAGATTGTATCACATGATTCTATTCAAACATGTTCAAAAATAGTTCAACTTACACAGGTTGTACAGACATTGAATTTATTGAACAGTGGAACATTTCTTGAACATGTTTATATATGTTCATTTGATGCAATCTGCTCAAAGAATCTTCAAAAATTTTCAAAAGTATTCAAGATGACATTTGTATCAATTATTTTTTGTCACCTGCTAAGTTGGTTGAAGTCATAGAACAGTTCATACTAAAATCCTATTATAATGGCCACAAGTTGTACAAAAGATTCCGTTCGTGGTTCTTATATTACAAATATTACAGTCCAAATTAGGATTTGTTCTGTGGCAACAAAAAGAGGTATCTTTAATCTTTACTTACTGCCAACTAGTTTTTGAAATGTTTAAGAGCATGTATTGTGCAAATTGACAAGTATAGAGAATTATTTATTCCTTCATCTGTAAGTTATCATGTATTATGAAATACATAAAGGATATTCTTGTACCTCATGTATATAAATTCCTCGTATTCCCTATCACCTTTATCTGCACCAAAAATGCTGGTACTGGTAACTGCAATCAAAATCAAAGCAACCATGGATACTCTGTGGTTGTAGTTTTTTCTATGGCTATTTTATTTGTCCTGTTGCTTGTATTATATGTTGGTGGTATGTTTTCTATAGGTTAGAAGTGGTGGGGGTTTGTTAGTTGCCTTAGATTGGCCTGAAATGGCTTCCTTCCTGGTGTTTCAGCATGAGTCTGTATTCATCATATAAAATTGGACTAGCCTATATTTCTCATTCAAAACTGTACCAGTAACCCTGTTGACTTACTTACCTCTCATGTGGGTGTCTTACCTTTTCATACCTTGTTGATGCCATATCTGCATAGATGCTTGATACATGGTGACTCTGATGACATGAGAAGTTTCTCAGTAGCCATGGGGACCCACTAGGAGGAACACATATGAGTTTGTTGCTCTGGAAAAGAAGAGTATTTGTGCAGGGTTTAAATTTTCCCAGTACAGTTAAGATAGAAAAAACTGCAAAAGGACATGAACTTTGCTTGGTGGTTTTTATAATACATCTGGTGGTCCTTAAAACAAGGTTTTAATGGTAGATTTAAGTTCTATAGCAAGGCAAAGGTATAAATCTGATTTTCTTTTGAGGCATCCCTTTCCAAGAAGTCTCATGGAGCATACTTTTGTATATCACTACCTTACCATATGTCTGGGATCATGGGTCACTGAAAATGTCAAAAGATACTTTAACAAACCTTATAATTGCATAGCTAGTTGTGACACAGGTGAAAAAAAATCTATCCACCCTATTTACCAAAGAACCCTCCAGTACTGTCAAGCACACCATTTTTCTCTTTTATTTACTAAAACAATCCTAACCATAATTTCTCAGAGTTGTGTGTTGTGTGTGACAATGATGTGTAGTGAGTTTTGCAGCAAAACACGATAACTCAACAACCAGCAGGAGTTACTGGGAGCTACACATATGGGCATGTTGCTGTGGACAGGGAGAGTCAATTTCTGATGGTTTTAGAATGTCACGGGTTGAATTATACCATAAATATCAAGAAATTGGGTAACAAATCTTATCATCCAAGAGGACCTGTGATCCAAGATACACGGTAGATTTATTGGTAATCTACTTGCCAATGTTTCCGTTGAGGCATACTCAAAAATTCTTCTCTTTCATTTCACAAAATGCTGATTCTTGCTCATAGGTACAGCATAGGTACCTACAAAACTGCATGACATTATATTACAACTTAAAAAAATAGATACCTTACTGATACCACCTAGACACTTGAACCAATCAATTGAGACTTTATATGCAGAGAGTCTCAGGCAAACAGTGTTGCAGCCAGGGACTGCCTAAGAGAGTGGTGCTCCCTTCTTCCATATAATGACCTCTGGGTACTGAGAACTATATAAATTTCCTATTTCACAAAATCCTAGAGCTCTACATATCTAAATTTATAAAATAAGATATGACTCATTGTCATTCCTAATATTCCTTGTACATGTATTTTGCACAAATCTTTTTTTCAGTATTATTCTGCAGGCCCCAGAATTTTTTAATCATAAAGATGACTGATGATACAAGTGATCTTGTCTGTGAGCCAAAAGAGGACTCTTCCAAGAATGAGACTGTGACAGAATCCATATAATCCTCTAACATTGACAGTGATGCTGCTATTGCTGTTTCTGCAAAGGATCACCTCTATGCCATGGCAGCTGCAGATGTTAGAGGGCATGGGGGGATCAGCAGGCCATGGTGAAGGCTGCAGTATAGGCTGCAGAGGTGAGCAAAGGGGCAGACGAGCTGCTGAGGGAGGTTGTGCTGGTCATGGCTGTCAAGGAGGGCTTATGAGGGAGGTTATCTTTCTGGGAGAACAAACTATTCTGCAACCAAAGTGTCACACATGCTTAGTCCCTCAGGGAATACCTTCCCATTTCAGGACTTGAGTGAGATCTAGTGGCTCAAGGCCAATGAGCATTTCACCCTGATAATGAGCGTAGTGGGATTAGTTAAAAAAGAAGTTCAACAAAATCTAGCAAAGACCGAGTATGAAATTTGTGAGACCAAGGAAATTCAAAGGCCCATTGAAGAGAAAACAGGAGGTGTCTCTGGTTCTGAAGATGAACCTTTTGCTGCTGGTGATGGAGAAGGATTCAACAAAGGAGAAGAAAATTCAATGTTACTTCAGAAGAATCATGGCTAAGCTGCAAATGATAATGCTGTGGTAGGAGGTGTCACCCATTGGCATGGTGCAGAAGGTGTGACATGTGTTGGAGGCTCTATTGGCAATGCTGTAGGAGGTACAGGTGGAAGTTCATCATCTGCATCACCTCATCAAAGATTGAGTGATGATATTCTGTATTTTACTTGTCTTCCTTTCAAAACTAACTCCAAATACAGAGTGAGATTGGACTAACTCCTATCATCCATAGACATAACAAGCATGGTTGCAATGAAGGTGATGAACCAGCATTTCATCAAATTATGATGATGATCACAAACAAGCAAATGAATGAGATGGAGGAACATTGCATGCAACTCTAAATGCAGCAATAATTCATGTTCCCCATGATATGTGGGAGGAATATGTTTTCTGCTCCATCCATTAGTATTCCACCACATAAAGAGAGAATACTAATGATTACAGTTGTATAATACAGTAGCAATGGTACAATCAGGAACAAAGCATAACACAGCAGACACAAAATGGTCTGATTTCCATCAATTATAAAATATTCATTTCTCAATGTCATCCGGAGCCTTGGTAGGAAATTTCGACAACATGTTGGCACCTGTTACCATGATGCCAACAGTGTCATTTGATTTTCAGCCAACATCACAATGTCACCAAAATCATGACAGGATTTGTGGCTGGGTCATGTGCCGGCTGATATGTTGTCGCATGACTGCCCAGACATATCCATGGCTTGTTGGGTTGTTACTCCAATGGAGATGTTGGTCATTTTTTAGAAAGACATTATTTATGTTTTTATTAACATATAGGATGCCCTTTCTGCAACTTTCTTGCACTGAGTTACACCATTACAGCATGATTTTCTGCAACACTTTGCGGTTTTTTCTTTATGCCAAAAGAATCAGCCAACATATTGGCTGATGTCTTGCTGACATGGCGTCATGTCATTTAACATGTTCCTGCAGACAGCATTTGACGATGGGGTGGCCTGACATTCCTGACATTTTCCTGATGTGTTGGCATGTCAGCAGCCAGCATGGCATTGGGGGGGTCAACCAGCATGACACAGTGCTGACATGTCCAACTAAATACAGAGCTTTCTCAATATGATGTTTCAAACCATCCATGGAACTCCCCCCCAAACCATATCTAGGACAGGATGACAAGCTGCGATTGAGGACCTATAGCCTTCCAATTTTTCCAGTGATAGTAACTTGATCTTGGAAATATTATTGCTCTTCATTATCTTAACCAGAATCTTGCAAGCAAACTACATATATCTTGCAACTGGAGACTTCTTCATTCAAAAAATCAACTGAAAAACCATCAATGAGCCCCTGCTCCTACTCCACACCAACACAAGCACTAGACAATCTTATCAATTTTGTCCGCCCTCTGGTTAGACTTGAGATCCAAATTATAATTACAGTTGCATCTATAAAAGGTGCCTTCTGCTCATATACAGGAATGAAAAAGTGCAATAGATATTGGAAAGATTCCAAATCAAATCAAGTGATAGCGGTCATCATTTGATCATCTCTTGACATGAAAATGCAATGCCATGGAGACCTGAAAACACCCAACAATGAGCATTCTGTAATGTAATGCTGAGGAATGTACCTATCCTTTGCTCCAAGTGTGTGAAGAAAACCTTACAATTTTGCAAGTAGATGACGGGCCCTGATTTCGGTGTCTTCATGACATCAACAAGGTGGTGCAAGCATATTGGAACTTCATAATAGAATAATACTTGGTATTTGACAGAGAACCTGTTGAGTATATGTTTTGTTAATGATTCATGCTGAACGCTCGCTGATGGATGTAGAGGTGTCTTGACACTCTATAGAGAAGAAGGAGAACAGTGGCAAAAGAATATCAAATTGAAATAGGACATTAGGATTTGAGTAGCAATCCACCTCCAATGCACTCAATGTAGGACTCAATTTAGGACTTCCTAGATGGTGTTTAGGTCATTGCTAGAGGTGGGAAAATGTAAAAAAGGAAATAGAAAATAGGACTTAAATGATCTCTTGCATTTAATATCAATGTAAAAAATACATTGCGGTAGCATGTATGTATTCTTTTCATTATGCTAAATGCTCAACTGCCTTCAAAATGCCATGTAACCCCACTCAAGCACATGTATGATGATCCATCTCCATTGAATTCAATGTAGGAATTTTAAAAAGTGGAAAGAATGCAGAATACAGTGATGTAAAAAATACATCAGGATTAACATAAGTGTTGAGTGTCTTAATTCACTTCTGCACTCGATTGAAAAAAATATATGTTGGACCTTATATTGTAAGTGTCCCAGTTTTGAAATTGGATGGTCCAGTCTCATAACTAGATGGTGTAATCCCTGTATTGATACACAAGCGTGTAAAATCTGACAGTTACAATATGGGGACTCCGGTTTGATTTGGGACACCCAGTCTTGATACTGAGTCATTTTTGTGTCGCGCCCATAAGGACCCATATTGAAACTGTCCCCATATCGATACTTGCATCAATAAAGAACAGTCCTTAGTTAAATTGGCAATTATTTGTCTTCTAAGCAATATGGGATGTCCAGTATCTGGACTGGTGGGTCTATGTGTTAAATTGATGCCAAAAACATGAGAAAGCACCCTAACAATTCACAGATCTCAGAAGATAGAAGTCCCCAAATCATAACTGTGGGCATTTTAGAGGCACAGATCTCAATTTGGGGATTGTGCCACCCAGCTTTGAAACTGGATGGTCCAGTCTCAAAACTGGGAGTCCAACGTATATATTACAATACATATCAATGTATTTTTTACATCAGGCTTACTGTATGTCAAATTAGAAATCAGTAACAATGCACCTAAGTTACATAATTAAAGTATGCCAGCCTCTTTCGGCTGTAATTGGTGAGTTCTGGATGCCCATCAACATTGGAGGCATTTTCTCAGTGACATTTTTGGTCTAGGAATTATTAGAAAAAGAAAGTTTGTAGAATGCAATGACCTAGTAAAAAATACATCATAATTTACATATATCTTGAATTTCATTACTCAATACACTACTGTCCGATCATGACCATGTCTTGATGGGATGAGAAAAATGACATATGTAGACATTTCTTGACCATGCCTTGACTAAATCAGGCCCTTGGCACTATCTGAAATACTGATGAATTTTGGTCAAGACATGCTTTCTGGTATTTGAGAAACTGTTAATATTCATTTTCTAAATCATTTATCTTAGTCAAGACATGGTGAAGCAAGGTTTGGCAAAAACACAGCAGGTCCAGATATGGTGCCTTGACCATGTCTTGACCGGTCAAGAACATTTTTGAGAATTTTAGATTTTTGCATGATGTGAGACACCAAATCAGGTCAAGACATAGTCAAGACAAGGTCAAGACATGGTCAAGACATGGTCAAGACATGGTCAAGACATGGTCAAGACAT
>JALLPD010000161.1:0-19883 GCA_036940065.1 Cyclotella cf. meneghiniana
TCATATCATATCATATCATATCATATCATATCATATCATATCATATCATATCATACATATCATATCATATCATACATCATACCATACTGTTCTGTACCGTACTGTACCATACCGTACCTTATCGTACCGTACCGTACTGTACTGTACAATAATAAAAAATGTCTTGTGCCACTTTTCCATAAAAAGTCAGGACAAGTTGGGGGATTTGGGTTTTCTTGTGATCATGGAGTTCTTGGGTTATTTTGAATGGTACTTCACTTTTGGGGGGAAATAGGAACTACATACTTACAAGGGGCACGATATAGGTATGTACAATAGTGAATGGTATTGGGGTCACAGTGTGCTTTGGTTTTTTGGAACGCCGCCTGCAAAAAACCGTGTCCTGTTATGTCCTGAAAAAGACCTGTGCGGTGTTATGCGGACTTCTTCCTTCGTCCACACCCCTGCCATCATCTTTGTCTCTATTGAAGATGTTACCATAAAATAAAATACAATATGTACTCTTGTAGGGCCTGGTCCCGTACTCCAAGGGACTATTCTACAAAAGCCCCGCCACACCATACCACCCCATCCTCGCGCGTGTGACTTTTCGCTCCTTCAAGAAGTCATCCTCTATTACCCCAGGTTACCCCGTTAACATTCAATGGAGTAATGGAATCTCCATACAGAATACCAAACGAATGAATGCTCAAAACATGTGATGTAATGGCGTCTTTCGAGCCATCTCATGGACTATAATATGGACAGCGCATTCAAACAATTCGCTTCATCACTAGGTTTCAGAGGTCAACGAAAGAATCAAAAGTGTCCACCCAACGAAGAGCCAGCGACGGCACCAATGTGGGCGAGATCGCGTAACCAGAAGATAGAGGACATGGACACAAATCTCCATGGGAGCCGGCGCATCTCTGCTTCGGAACAAACGTATGCGCAGGAAACACAGGATCTTAAGACGCGAAGACCACAGCATGAATTGACGGCAGCAAAAGAAAGCAATCGAGTACCTCGAAAGTTGGAATCGATTAAATCGTTCCTGCGACTTTCCAACGTCGACCCTCGTCACTCGCGTATCCTTCCTCTGCTAGAAAAGGGAGATCATTATCAATTAGAGAACCTTTCCATCAGCAAAGCAACAACTTATCAAGTAGAATGCAGCGCACAGACATTCAAAGGATTTCAAAACATATTTGTCGACGACAAGTCCTCTCAGAAGTGTCAAGAAGCCTTTTACGTTGAAACAGTCAAGCCACTTGTAGTTGAATTTGTACACAGGCAACGCAACGTCTGCATCGTTCTACACGGGGCCGAGGGTAGTGGCAGAAGAAGAGCTCTGTTCGGTAATATTAGCGGTTCGCATCAGAATGTCTGCGACAATTCAGGGCGGTCTCGACAATCAAGACATTCGGCAGACGCCGACGACTTAAGCTCACTAGGTTGCGATGGCATATCTGATGTTCAAAATGTGCACTGCAAAGACGACCCAAAGTCATCTCTACCCCCGATTGAAGTCTCGTTCAGGAATAGCAGACCATCACTTTGCTCAAAACTCAGCGAGAACGACGTCGCTGAGATCGCATTAGATGAAGAAGCCGGTGTCGCTACTCGGATGCTTGCAGAAACATTTAAGGCTCTATACACTCAATATCCTTCGTTTTCGTTCAAAGCTGGCCCGAAGGACAGCCCTCGACAGGTTCCTCCGAATAAATCAGCATCATGTTGCCGATTCAAAACTCTATCCAAAGTACTTGCGGATGACAACACGAATGTCTCTGTTGAATTCTATCACAATAAAAAGGGCGACTCCTGGGACATCGAATCCAAGCGTAAGAATATCGACGACACGGACGAAGGTTTATTGGCTCTACGTGTCTCTTGCTTAGAGATAGTGGACGATCTAGCGAGTGGACAATTCGCCGTCCATGATTTACTCAGCAACTACAAACTCACTGACGATGTATTTTTTTCTCTTGAAGAATCTGCCGGGCCTGTATCTGCGAGCATATCAGCGGACCAAATAAAACATGACAGTGCTACCGGGATTGTATATATCGAGGGAGCGGTCGAAATGCAATGCCAAAGTTATGCTGCTGTTATGGAGTGTCTAGCGACCGCGGAAGAGTCTCGACAATCACGAAATTCGTGTTCTGGAGGTTCCTTGTTTACAGACAAACTATGTCATACGGTGTATCTCGTCAGCCTCGACCATCATGATTGTCTCATGGACGAAACAACCATTTCGCACCAAATAGTCATTTCAAGAATTGACGAGAGCATGTCCAATTCTGCCTCGCTTGCGTTGCATTCATCCTACTTGGCACTGAGTAAAATTATTCACGATGTTGCCAATTTTTCCGATGCGATCAACAGACAAAACCCATTAACCAAACTTATGAAAGAGAGCATGGGAGGGGAGTGTTGCACCATCGCAATAGGAATGATCAATGTCGATGATGGCGAGAGCTCTTTACCCACTCTTCGCTTGGGTGAAGCCGTATCGTGGATTTTCAACTCGTCAGATAAAGCGTTGGATGTCGACACTCGTGAGGCCGAAAATTCCTCGTTAGCGCATGAGAAAACTCATCGTGCTGTTCTGCCGGTGTCTTGTGAAGGGAACGTTGAAGACGTCATCAACGAAAAACTTCCCACGAGAGAATCAAAAACATCTCTTCGTGACAGAGATGATCGAGAAATCACGAGGATAATGGAAACACACGGAACCACTCAGCTTGAACCATCCTCTGTCGACTGTCCCAAAGAAACTCGTATTGTTTCCACGAAGAGCTTTACTCTTGGTGCTGCTTCGGGTTTCGTCGGTGGTGATAGACAAAAAAGGTCTAATGGACTTGCTCGTAGCGTCGATGCCCATAAGGCATTTGGATCCTCTCTCGCATCTGATGAGGGCTCATACAGCTCGTTTGATCTGAACCATGACAACGATAACGAGCCAGGTCGAAACTCATATATGTCAAGTGCTCTCGCAGACTCTCAGAATCCTTTTGTGAAGCAGTATGCGGCAGCTCTAAAAGAAAGTTGCACAAGTCGATCATCGGGGGATTCGCTCTTCAATCAATGTTATGATCCAGTCAAAGATGCGAAATTGTTTTTGTCTGAAATGAAAACACTAGACATTTTTTCCAACGTAAGACAGGATGCACATCCAAAATTGAACGAAGGCCGCTGGCAAGATGCCTCTAATATCGTTGAAAAAAACATAGAATTGGCTCGACAAAAGATGCTTGACAGACTAAATCAGCATACAGCAAAGAAGCCTGTTCATCTTGACTTTCTTCATGAGCCACCATCGGATGAATCTTGTGCTGAGGGTCGCTTCCCCCCTGAATTTGTTAGCGTGGAAATTTCAAGTCATTGTTCTTCGGAGAGACATCAGCTGGCTTTGGATGAAATGCAACAAGCCCATGAATCGGCTTTATCTGACATGCGACATGCCTTGAAAGCACTTCAGACCGAAAGAGATGAACTCTTGAAACAAAAGAACGACAACCTCGTTGAACTTGAGAAAGCAAGACAGGACATAATTAGACTGAAAACTGGGCAAAAATTATTGGCATCAGCACAAGGCCAAGGTGAGACCTTCGTCGATAAAATGCACGCTTAATGCTGAATTCATGATGGACTCATTTTAGCGCGATATTCTTTATCTTTATCGTTAGAAGGAGGAATGAACTATATTACTGATGGAGAACAATTCGCCAAAAACGAAACGCAAACAGCTACTGCTGAGTGCTCGTATGATAAATCAAATAGAGAGCAATCAATCCGTGTCCTCCTTCGTATTCGCCCCATGAATAAAACCGAACACCACTGTCGAGGATATAGCTGCATAGATGTTACGACCGACTCAAAATGTTGTCGGATAAAGTCTCCTTTCGACAATGAAATGCTATCTGACTTTAATTTTCATAAGGTGAGCTGCATGAATAATTTTTCGTCGTCGTGTAGGATTGAGTGCATCTGAAGCAAGGCCTGTGGTCAATGAAACTCGCACTCTAGGTGTATGGGACCGAGTCCACTCACGAACACGTATATATGTGCACTGGTGAGACATGTTTACCCAAATTCATGTCAGGCATCAACTGTTGGGTCATTCTCTACGGCTTGTATTCAAGCGGA
Source organism: Cyclotella cf. meneghiniana (assembly GCA_036940065.1). NCBI lineage: Eukaryota > Bacillariophyta > Thalassiosirophyceae > Thalassiosirales > Thalassiosiraceae > Cyclotella > Cyclotella cf. meneghiniana. Next base: position 4,132 of record JALLPD010000161.1, read on the forward strand.
AAGTCGTTTACTCTAGGTGTATCTTGTGATTCATCGAGCGAAACGGACAGAATCGTCGACGGCGTCCTTCCTCGGTTTACGCAGGCACTATTTCAAAGCATTCGAGGTTCCGACGATGCGAACACATATACTCTGAAATGTTCTGTTGTTGGTCTCTACCTTGAGCAGATGTTTGATCTACTTTATCCACAATCAAGGCATGCCCCGTTTTTGAGTGAGTCGCCTACCGGAATCCACATCGTTGGCGCAACAGAGGCATATTGCTTTAATGAGGAAGAGGTCATGTCGCTAGTGCATAGAGGCTATGCATCCCGAGATACCCTATCATCTATGATGACTTTAGATTTCAGGTATTTTCACGTTTTCGTTGTCTTAACGCTCGAACAGTATAATTCGCAATCAGGCGAGAGAAAGAGCTCTAGGATGTGGTTTGCTAATATATCTGTGTCGCATTCAGCGGAAAGTGGTTCAAAGAGGGCAGAAACACGTATTTTCAAGCGTTCATTATCTGTTTTGGATAATTTTGTGAACTCGTTGAGCAAAGGAACATCTATCCCAGATTATCGCGCCTCGAAACTTTCGTTTATATTGAAAGATGCACTTGTTGGAAATTCGTTCACGACGACTCTGCTAACTGCGTCTCCTTCGTCTCACACAATACCGGATACATTGAAGGTAATTGAGTTTGGTCAAACAGTGCAAAAAATTAAAAAAGCACCGTCGGACTTGCATATTGAAGGTTGCGCGGACGCTCAATTGAACATGGATCAATTGAGAAGTATGTGTATGAGTGCTGAAAGTGAAATACTCATATGGAGACAACTTGCTGATTCCCTCACGCGCAAGAATTGCTTGATGGAGAAAACACTCAACAAAGAGAGACAAGCTGTCCAAAATCTGTCTGCTGAAAAACGTGCCTTAGAGCAAAAAGCCGAAGAGTTACAGCAACGTGACACAAAGTCTCAAGATTTGGTCACCCGTATGTGTAGAGCGCAAATGGATGCTAATCCAAACGTCAACAACATGGATTTCAGCGAAATGAAGAATGTGTTGTCAATTTTTGACTCGAGTGAAAACTTATGTTCAATCCCTGATGCCACGGTCTTTTCGACGAAAAGTAGAAATGATGACGGGTGCGTGAAAGCGGACTGTTCCAGGGATCTTGAGAATTTTGTATCAGAAAAAATCGATGTTATTGAACCTCGGCATGACCGTTATATGGGATCACGAAATTCACATCTTCATGCGTCAATGATAACATTAGACGGGGTGAGTGAAAGAAACGGATATTTACTAGGAATACTTCGTCCACTAATAGATTGGTTGATTTTATAGGCATCCCCTGTGAACGGCATAGTAGATAAGGCACCAGACGAATCCCCGTTGGGGACAAGGAACGAACTGCATCTCAAGACTCCTGGGGAGTCTGCTTCTAATGACCTGTTGGCTGATGATTCATTCTATTTTATTTCGGAACTTCAGAGGTCGCTTCCGAACATGAATGTCCTTCGAGGAAGGCATCCATTAAAAGGAAATAATATCTGTCAAGGAACGTCTCCTTCCCACCAGTATTCGTTTCCTGAGAAGGGCATATAGTGTATAGCCAAAGCCATTTGTTGGCAAGACCACCCTATACGTTGGAATTACAAAACCACAGTCATAACCTTTTTGGCATTTATTTTGCATTAAAAACGCGTGCTGCCGCATCCATTTAACATTGCGGCGAAATAAATGAGTAGATTCGGCATGTTTCGGTTCATCCGAAACAATAAAATTTTAACCTAGGATTATGTATCACACATGAGAATAACAAAAATTCGTGTTGTTACAGAGAAAGTTCAGATAGCTTTGCTTTGATTGTATCCACTTCTTGCTGCACCGAATCAAGTAATTCTTGAGGGTTGTTGCAACTCTTTTCCATTATATCAGCATACATTTTCTCTTGTTTCTCGATTGCTTTCTTTCTTTTCTTAATCTGACCGCCAGTGACAGGTTCGCCATTGGCCATTGTAATAGGAATTCCAGCCTCGTCCCATTCTCTAAACTCGTCAGTGCGAAAGAGATCTTGCGGTTTCACCATGCTGCTCCTCACCTTCTCCAACTCCTTCTCTCTAGCAACAAGCTGTTTTTCGAGCTTCGAAATTTGGATTTCTCGTTCCTTTGTGGCTTTCTCTTCCATTTCGCGCATCATTACTTGCGGATCTTCGAGGTTCCACATTGTACCCGTTGGGCGATCTTCAAGGCGCACTCCCAACCTAGGCAGCACTTCATCACGCAATCCATCACAAATTTTCAGAATGGAATCAATCGCAGATTTGGCGTCTCCACCTTTCGCTGCTTCCAATGCGGCATTACGCACGCTTTCACGGAAACATACCATTGCTCCAATGTAGGGCTCGGAACCATTTCCATCTCCGGCATCGCCAATGCCATCACCAGCCCCTCCAAATCCAAAGTCGTCTGATCCGTTGATCACCCCAAATACTTTTAGAATCTGCGTGATATATGTCGCAATAGCACGCAACAACAGCACGCAAGGTTTGGAATTTGAAGCGCGTAGATAAGTATTGGCTTCGTTGATGACCTTGAGCAACGCCATCATAGCTTCCTTTGTGTTGAAATTGTCCAAAAGGCTTTCGTGAACCATTTGCCTAGCGGTTAAATAAGCATCACTCAGCTTGTGGTCGGCATCACCCGTCCTCCAGCCCACTTCTTGACTCAGGTAGTCATCGCGAACAAGCGCCTCTACCTCGCGAAAGAAGCTTTTGAAAGTGGTCTCCTTGCTTCGAGCATCATCTATGGTCTGGTCTGAGTAGTTCATAGGCTGATCCCATGCCTGCAAGAGAAACATGATTCTCAATTGTCGCGCAGTGTTGTGCTCCAAAGCTTGCCGAATGGTGATGAAATTTTTAAGAGATTTCGACATCTTCAATCCTTCGATATGCAAATGTCCCGTGTGGGTGAAGTAATTAACCCATTGGTGACAACCAAAACATGCTTCGGATTGGGCCAGCTCATTATCATGGTGGGGAAACTTGAGATCTTCCCCACCACTATGAATATCAACACGTTCACCTAGAATGTCACCAGCCACAACACTGCACTCAATATGCCACCCAGGTCTTCCCGGTCCAAACGGAGACTCCCAGGCGGGTTCTCCTGCCTTGCTTGCTTTCCAAAGCGCGAAGTCATTGGGGTTACGCTTTTCACTACCCCCTCCTGCCAATGCGCCTTCTCCCTCTGCCATTTCTGCTTCGGTTGTGGTTGCCCCCCCTGGTCCTGCCGGTTTCAGTTTGCGATAGTTGTGGCCTGCCTCCTGAAATGCATCAAGACTGAGATATACCGATCCATTGCTTTTGTATGCCAAACCTTTGGAAATGATAGTTTCGACAAAGGAGATGATTTTGGGCACATATTCTGTGACACGTGTGAGAACATCCGGCTCACGGATGCCTAAAGCAGCCATATCCTCCATATATTCACGTTCATATTTTCGAGCATGAGCATTGAATACAGCATGGTCTGTAATCAGATGTCCTTTCTCTCTGTCTAGTTTCTCGGCCAGGACTGATTTGGCGGCCACTAGTAGATTTGCACGTGCATCTTTATTCTTGGACGAATTATTGCATGCCTCCAAAATCTGAATTTCATCCCTGTCTAAATTCTTTCTCTTGACCAGATGCTGCTCGAGCAGCCCCTCCTGTTCAGTCCTCGCACGTGAATCTTTATTTTGTGTGGCCTCCTCGATGGCAGCAAGGATGCCCTCCTTCTTCTCATCGCTCTTCGCCTTGGCCTCCTCCAAGGCCTCCTTTGCCATGGTCACCAGGTTATCGAAGTCCACATTCAAGTCCTCCTCCAACTGCTTCATCAACTCATTCTGCCTCGCCCTCAAAATAATCTTATCATCAATATCCGTGGTATTGATCTGATACAATACATTGTAATGAAAATAATCCGCCATGATGCGCCTCATGATATCGAAAGAAAGGTACGTCCTCGCATGCCCCACGTGAGAAGAGTCGTAGACGGTAGGCCCGCAGGTGTACCATTTGACGTGGCGGGCTCGCATCGGGACGAACGGCTCCTTTTTGCCCGTGAGAGTGTTGCGGATCAGGAGGTGTCCTTGGGCGATGGGATCGGTGGAGGCTTCGGGGGGATACCATGGGTGACGGTTGTCGGGACAGGATGGGGGGTCAAGGAAATTGCCGGTTCCGGAGAGAGACATGGCTGAGGTTTCGGTGAAGTCGTTCGATTATGTTATGGTATGGTACTTGTTGCTTTTCTTGCCTTGGCTACGAGACTGCTCTGAGACTGCTGTTGGATCGGCAGTGGCACGAACAAATTGCTTACACGTGGAGCCTAATGTGTGCGTGAAGAATGATATTGTATTTTCTATTTCGAAATAATGTCGGTTGGTAGGTATGGTACAATAATAAAGTATATTAGAGGGTACCATAACCGAGGAAGAATCTGAACATAAAAAATCGTGCCAAACTATAATAAAACTGTTTCACGGACCGGCATCCGATAAAATTATTACTTTTTCTCGATTTCGTATTTTCATTTTTCTTGTAATTTCTTGTCAAAGGTTCCCGAAGATAAAAGAGTATGGTATTTTAGGTAGAATAATGGGGTGCGTATGGTATGGTATTGAAGGTCCACTCGGTGTCCCATCCGTCACTCACACGTTGTGGTCTTGTGCTCGAAGTCTCTTTGTTAGATCTTTGTTGCACCACCACCCACACAACGGAGCATAGAAAGAATGATTTTCCGCTAACATCATCATGCAACACCGAATCGCCCGCTTCGTCCCCGCTTTGCTCTCTACATTTGTCTTGGCCGTAGTCAGTGTAGGGTCCGTTCATAACGTCGTCTCTACTGCTCCATTTCCAACGAAGATCGCGAATGAGCCTGGCGAAATAGAGAAAGAGGTTCCAACGCCAACTGATCAAGTGTTTGAATCGTCGGCGAGTGAAGCCGCAATCGGGGGAGAGGAGCGGGATTCGATTATCATTGTTGATGATGGAGAGAATAATGTCGACGATGAAGAGCCCGCTGAATACAACCCGATGGGCTTGCAGACATGGTCAGATGGTACGCGAACTCTTCTTTCTCTAAATCGTTGCGACGTCTTTTTCTCGAAACCCTCAATCATTTATCGTATGTTTCCATTCATCAGAGGACTCATTTCTAAGAGCTCTTGTCGGAGGACGCTTAGTCCTCGTCATCATAACGGCTCCTTGGTGCGACAAAGGCGATCAAATTATTGCGCAAGCCTCTCAAGCAGCAGCTTGGATCGATGATTTTTTCTCGACTCACGTTCATTCTACCCACAGTGAGGAAAAAGAAGATAAGAAAAGCGATTCTTCCAACATCTTTCGGGAGTTGAGGTTGGAGCCTTTATCACGTTTATCGAAGCCATTGATTGGAATTTTGGACTCCGCTACTGTTCCGCGGGAAGTCATTGGCAGTCTGGGAGCAGTGTCATCCTACCCCGCACTCAAATGTATATTGACCTTTCCCGGAAGAAAAATTGTTGAAAGTTCAGTCGATGATGATGATGAGGAGGAGGAGGAGGAGGATATTGTCGTGTGGGATTACATTGGCCCAAGAGAAACGTCTCATGACTTGTACGACTCGGTTTTAATGTATTGGTATAGATTTGTTCTGTCAAATGCATTGGAGGGGCGCCGATATGCTCCAATTCATTCAAATCCTTCGAATCCTGCTAGTCCGAGACCGCCCATATTCTCTTTTGAATCAAAAGATCGACTACGAGATTTCTTACAAAGTCATGGGGAAAAGGTGTTCAGGCCCTCTCATGCTCGATTTAGGCATCAGTATAAGAATTCACTGCCGACAGAAGTCTTCAATTTTTTTGTCGGAGGAAAACACAAGGATTTTGGAGGAGTGTTTCATTCTTTGGAGACATCAGATCAGGGTGCAACAACAAATCAATGCGCTAACTCTGGTGAACGTAGTGACGATTCTCAGACAAACTCTGAAGTTTCTCAAGAAGTTGACCCTTTCATTCTATTTGTTCAATGCAGATCAACTGCAGTTGGAAGTAACAATCTCATTCAGAGCCAGCTAAGTGCCAAACTCGACTTTGATGAACTTGCAGAAGAAATGGCACATCGTCGAGATGTTGCCTTTTTCATAATGAAGACTTCGTGGAAAGAAACAATATGTACTGATTGGTTTCCTGAAGTAGAAGGAAGTACGGATGGTGCAGTTGCAGTGTTTCGAGTACGACGCTATGTTTCATATTTCAGCACGGAAAATCACGATTCTACCACCACAGAGGAGAATAATCATCACTTACCTTACAACAACAAACTGACGCGCATCGTGCGAAACGTCACGACCCATTGGGAGGAAGCAATCCAAAATCCTCCGCATGCAATTTATGTTCCCTCGGCGACTGTTAATGATGAAAAAATTGATGCCAGTTTCAGGGCGAATATTGTAAACGACCCCGTGGAAGCTAAGGAATACGTCCTATCCAATTTAGTGCCCTTTGTTGTTACCCATTCAACACCAACAGTATTATTTTTTGATCGACATCGAACGGCACAAATGGCTTTTCCGTGGTACAGGAAAGTCCATGCTGTCTTAGTTGTAGACATTGGCTTGTCACATCAACAGTGGGAATCTTCTTCAACAGATCCTTCTCACCCCGAAAGTTTTCACACAACTGATACAATTGAGCAGCCACCGTGGCCCTCCAAACTTAACCGATCTTTAGAGGCTGCTCAATTGTTAATGAATCAGCAAATGACCGTGCAGCTATTTTACAATGCTGCTCTTCGCCATCGTGTCAAATATCCATCACAAGATGCTGTGTTCTTAATAATTCCTAGCAGCGAGACTCGAATATTGACAAAGTTTGGAATCGATATTTGGACACCATTGGATGAGGCTTTATTTCCCTCTAAAACTGCTGAAAAAATTAGTGAACCCAGACAGTCTGATGACGCCGGTTATTGTTCACTGGCCAGTTCGAATAGTGGTCGCAACATTTTACCCGTTCTGGTTCTGACTGATGGAAGAAGGGCAATGCGATACTATTTGTGTTCGGACGATATTTTCTCTCCATCTCCCACACCTGCACATAACGGTGGTTCTATTGCACAGTTTCTTGATTCCTTCTTCGATGGGTCAATCGGCAAGCCGTTTATTCGTTCAGATAATGTACAACCTTACCACGGCAACAACATGGACGCGCAAAGCAACAAGAACCGTGCGAATGTTACTGTTTTGACTGGACATAATTTTGAATCAATGGTAATGGAGCGCAAAGAATCACATTCAATGCTTCTCATGCAGACAATAACATGCGGGCATTGCAAACGCTTTTCCGTGTTGTGGAATGAATTTTCAAGCTTGGTTCAAGCTATGAATTGGGGCAGCATAATAGAAGTGATGAAGATTGATGTGTCCAAAAATGATGTCCCTCATGAAAAGATTGACGTCTGGGACGTGCCTTCGGTTTATTACTTTCCTGCCGGTGAGAAGGACGATCCAATCGAAGTGACCTGGAATGGTCCAAAAACAAATAATCCCCAACAAGATTATGACGAAGGGCTGAGTTGGATTGCTAGTGGATACGATTTGATAAAATTCATGATAAAAACAGGCAAGTTAGATATAAATCTCCTCATCAGTTTAGATGAGTCTGCCAACGGTCACAGCGAGGAATAATGTATGAAGGATCGATCTCCCAAACGCTTCTGTCAGCCATGCCATCCAGTTCTATTTCCCGATCTTTGTACAGCATGGCATCACATTTGGATTGGGAGGCGCACATGTTTGACAAAAATGACGGTCATTCCTGTCCTGTTGATACGCGGTCGTTGGTTTTGCTTCTTTCGATCGACAAATAATAATGGCAGTGACACACCTGACTAGGTACTTTTTCAACATTGAAAAATGTAATGGTTTATATTGATCAAGTCAAATAAGCGCTGACTTTCTTAAACTTCCTGTGTTATACGTCCACGACCGTGAACTGATGTCTCATGATCGCTGCCACTGAAAAATACTGAGGTAGGCGCACTCCCACTAGTAGCTCCTCCTATTCCTGTCAATCCACCAACTCCATTGCCAAGGCCCGCTGCTTTAGCTTTGCCTGCGGATTTTCCTGCTCCACTGCGACCTCTGTTCAACCCATCATAGAGTAATTCGCCTGACAGCATCTGTTGACTTTCTCTGCTGCTTATCTTTCGATGGAAGTTCATCACTTCGTCGAATCGGGCGAGAAGCTCAGACTGCCGAACTGACATGGGAGATGGTTGAACTCCAGCGTTCGGTGGGATTCCGAGATTGTCACGCAAGTTGCAGACGGTAGAAAGCCTGTCATTGAGACTTCGGAAGGCATCGCTTTGTGGAAGGAGCATGAGCAACCCATAGCAACTCTTCAGCAACGGAGCATGATATGGTGATTCAACGTCCAATAGTTGCAGTCGAAGATGAAGGAACACAGGACTTTCAAGTAATTGGATAAGCTTTTCGATTTGCATCAGAAAACCTACAGTTACTTCCATCTCTGAGAATTTTTGTACCAATGCAAATGCAATAGTATATGCACGAGCCAGAAGGCAGAGTGAAAATGTGGCAACCGGTGAGTGACACCAGCACCGAAAGAGTGACACAAAGACTTGTACACCTGTCCGCGTGCCCGACTGCTCATCATGAGGATTCGACATGTTGATATCCTCAAAATCGCAATCGGGCATCTCAAATGCCTTTGCTAGTAATACACGCAATCCGTGAAGCTCACTCGCAGTCAACAAAATGAGATTGAGTGTCTGAACCATAGTAGAAACGAATTCAATTGAGTAGACAACGGTTTCGTTGTGATTGCTTAACGCATCTGTAGTAGCGGACCCCTTTTCAATTTCAGTGGTTATGGCATGATCATCCTTGGCATGACTGAGATGATTATTATCAAAGGACGACGCAAGCACGTCAGCCATCAACATGTAAACACTTTCTGCATCGAGAAGAACACAAAACTTTCGGACAACAAGAGACCCACGATTTTCTAGCAAAATTCTATCAGAAGCGAACAATCCAAGAATTGCATTTATAACAATCTTGAAATGCTTTTCATCTTTCTTTCCCCGGAGAAGACCAGAGTGAACGCCTTCCTTACGCTCGCCAATTTTTCCAGGTTGTTCGGGATCCTTATTATCTACGCGACAGCCACCATCACCCAACGAAACTCTGGCCAAGACTTGTAAAGTCAACAAGACGACAGCATCGCTGGCGTCCGAAAGCGTTTTCAGCAGAACTGGCAAAAGCTGCGAAACAAATTCAGTCATGTCCCCTCTTCGCTTTTCTAGCAACATGTTGATCCATCGCAAAGACGCCATTTTCGTCGGAACATCATCTTTATTCATGATCTTCTCCGTGAGCGTGTCCAACAACGGAGCTATTCGAAAATCACAATGAGTATCCCTCACTAGTGCCAGTAAATCGGCATTCGTCCGCTCTGCCACAAGACAAATCTGATCTTCCGAGTCCGATATACAGTGTAAAACTGCCCCCAGAACATCGGCATGATGAGGCAACAACGCATCCCCACCCGAATGTGGATGACGAATCAACTCTTCGATCCACGTAATTGCCGTCAATCGATTCAGTCTGTCTTTCGACATACATTGATTCACCAATATCGCCACCAAAGGACCCAACTCCAAAACTGTAGAATGCCTCACCTCCTTCAAAAAATCTGACAAAGCGGAATCGGCGGCCTGCCGAATCTCTCTATTCGAATCGCTCAACATATTGAACAACCCATCCAAAAAATCGGGGAGGTAATCAATCATACTTATATCAGGCACAGAATCCAAGACCGTTATCCACCCCACCAACAACTGTCGAATGTAGGGATTAGTCCTTCGAATATACGTTTGCAACAATGGTAAAAAGTGCTCGACATGAAAGGTCTCGGATTCCGTAACAATATCCTTGATAAGGCGATCCAATAAATTCGCTCCATTCTTCACATCCACATCGACATCGGCAAACAACTTGGTCAACCCATCAAATATCGGATTAAAATAGCGCAGCACGTTCCCCCTCGCCACCTTTGCAATATTATACAAACTCTCGCAGGCATAATACCTGACTCTGCTTTCTGGATCATCAAAGCAGTGCAATACCGGAAAGAGCAGTCCTTCGAGATGCTGTCGCGTGTTCCCCATGAGTCCGATGGCCGCGGCGGCGATTCCGATGAGGCCCCCCTTGCGATAGTTTGCGTTCATGGATGTGCAAAAGTCTTTGGCTAGGACGGCAATGATGCTCTGAATCATGGGTAGGTTGTGCGCGTCGGATAGGGATTTGACGAGTTGTTCTATTTCGAGGGCGGCGTTTTTTCGTTTTTCGTAGCTTCGGTCACCAAGGGATCTTTGGACTAGGGGTGGAAGGGGCGATTCTACGGAGACTAGGACGGGGCCTGTGGATTTGGATAGGGGTGGAAGGGATTGTTGTTGGGGTATGGCGTGGTGGTGATGATGATGCTGTGAATTGGAGGATGACGACGAGAGAGAGTATTGAATATTAGGGGTTTTAGGTGGTGTTGGTGGTGGAGGGAGCGTGGGTATGGGTTTGGATGTTCTTGTTGGCGAATTCTGTTGCGAGTTGCTGGTAGGTATGGATGTCGATGAAGTTGTATGATTTTCCTTGCGTTGGTCAGGGACAGTTTGAGATGATGGGGCATTCGTCAATGTGTGTGCAGCCTTTTGTTGATCTTCCGGCGGCGGTTGTTTTTGTTGTTGCTGCTGCAAACGTTGCTGCTGCACCAACTGCCTCGTGTTAGTGATAGGCTGCTGCGGCTGTGGCTGACGAGGTGCCACTCTAGTAGAATCGTTGACAGCAACATTTCCATTCCCATCTTTCGACGATGACGCCGCGAGAAGCAAGCGACGCCTCGCCGCAGTGATCCCGCTGGAAGCAATCGAAGATGCCGTTGATCCCGAAGACGACTCCGAATTATTCCTTGCATGCCCCTGCCGTTGTTGTTGCGGCTGTTGGGTCACTGTCGTCGACTGCAACGAATGGCTCTGTTGTTGTTGTTGTTGTTGTTGTTGTTGTTGCTGCTGTTGCTGAGCCAAATTTTGAGCGCTCGCCTGCTGAAATTGTTTCACCCTCTGCAGTCGCTGACGATGACGCTGCGTTCGTTCGCGACGTAACCTTTCGGCTCGAGAGGAGGACGAGCTCGAGCCGGCGTCGGAATTGCTGTCCTCGGCGCTGGCGTCGTCGTCGGAGGTGAGGTCGTTGTAGTTGTTGGACGAGTTCATGGTTGCTGTAGAATGACAGTCTGGGGCTCACGGTGGCGGGTGGCAGTGGCGCGGAGAGGGGTGGCAGCATTGGGATGTTGCATGGTGGCCCGTCACAACGGAATGTGGGGCATGTTCTGGGTACATTGCCATGCCATTTTTAATACACGTATAACTATACCATAATGTACCATTACTATCCATGAAGGATGGCTTTTCACGTGGGCAAAGCATGGTAAAAATCAGAAAGCTGTTTGGTTACCAAAATCAACAATTCTCGCGACCATCGCGGTCATTCAGGATGATATGAAGACACCACGATGACACTTTTACCTTTTCGTAGGGACAGGTACGGTGCAAATTTCACGTGACTTCCACAATTGTGACCTCTCTGCATGACCTCCCGGGGTTTTCACGAATTATTTCCACTCTCTTTCAACCAACATTATATATTTTATTATTATATATTATATAGGGTATGGTACCATACAAACAATACCATACATGTCATGATATTATAATGAACGTGTATTGCTTTATGCAACCCTGACAACACTCTTTGTCTTATCTTCTACAAACAATGGCGAGCGCATTTGATCCCTTCGCCAACGCCACGAAAGAGGACGACCCGCTCTCCATATTCGAATCCACCAATGATTCAGTAAGATCATCGAGTGTCGAAGAAACCACTGCCAAGGAGAACGAGGATACGGTCATTCCACTATGCGAATTCGAGTCTGCCGCAAGACCTTCGAGTCACGATAAAGACGATAGCAATTATGCACATGAACACAAAGAGGAGTACGGAGCGACACGCTACGAATCGGACGATGACGTACAAGATCTATTGGACGTGGAGGGATGGAACACACGTCGTCGCTCGTCCGAAGATGAAGTCGCTCCCTTGCAAGATCCCACTGATCGGGTTAGTTTGGCGGGAAGCGGCGGCATGTGGGGATATGCTTTGAATAATAATGCGGCATCGAGTAGGAAGCAAGTTCATGCAGACGACGTCGGGATTCATCATCGTGATGCTGGAGATGATGATAAGGGAAACAGGAGCAGCCGTCGTGGTTTGTTCCCGTGGGGACGTCGTGATAATGCAGTTCCATCGAACTATGCTGATACCAACCATCACGAAGATTCTTACTCCAGCATTCCCCCCGATGGAATTGACGAAGCGGCACTGGCCTACGGAGAAGGTGGGATCAACGGAGATAATGACGTCTCTGATGCAGAACGAATTGTGGATGCTCAATTGGAAGAAGAGCAAGAGATGGATAACCAATTACGTCCTGGCGATCATATATACGTATGGCAGACATACGGGATTAACCCACGTGCGTATCAGAGACATGCGGTGGTGCTTAGTGTTATTCAGAAGGGAGAGGGGTCACTTCATTCGTCTCGACAAATGTCACTGGATAATACCTACGAGCCTTTGTCCTACAGCATTGACAGTTTATACCGAGAGTCCTCACGAGATGACGATATTGAAGTAACGGTTGTATCCTTCTATCACTTTCAACGACACGCTTCTCATGGAGCAGCACTAGCTGCCGCAGCAGCAGGAAATCGTCGAGGCAAACGTACAGGATGCAAGACCCAACTCCTCTACGACTTTATTGGCGAAGATGGCATCAAGAGGAAGAAACCAGTACACAAGGTTCGATATGGACGCCAAGTCAAACGAGGCATACTAAATCAAAAAGCCAGTGTGGGGACGGCATTGAAGAAGGATCAAGTCGGGTTGATCTTGGCGCGTGTTCACTATTTGTTAGATCATCCAGATCATTTGCCTGATCATAATGCCCTCTCGGCCAATGGGGAGTGTGCGGCCATGTGGTGTGTCACCGGACGTTGGTGCACTCTTCAAGGTGCCAGTATTTTGCAAATAACTTGTGTTGGTCAGGCAGGTGGAGCGCTTGTGGCGGGAGGCATTTTGAGTAACTTGACCGTGTTGGTTCCGATGCCTGGGTTGTGGGGTATGGCAGGTTGGTGGTGGTATGTTCCTGCAACGGTGGCATATCCTTTTTTAGTGCCCATGCTGGTGGCGCTAGGCATGTGTAGTTTAGTGCCGTTGGAAATTTTGAGACGGAACCGTATCAAATGGAGAGGCATTACTGATGGTTTGAATCATGAATTTTGGTCCCACGCTAGTGATGAGGTCAAGGAAGAGTATTTTGGTGTCATGGCGACTGCCGAGAAGGAAGCAGAGATGAGAAGTTTCTTTGGGGTCAGGGAAGGCGAGGCGAGTGCAGACGATGCAAAATACATGCCCGTCAGTGGAACTCCCGCGGTAATGGATGATAGTGATGACGAAGAAGATGAGGCGTTGGCAATGCAAAATATGGAACGAAATTGCCAAACCATGGCTGCTGATATGAAGGTTGACTTGTCAGGGAAGCCGCCTAGTCGGAACAGTAAAAATACTTGGGATAGTTTTGTCGGGAGCTTCAGGCGCAAAGATGCCGGTTCGGATGCAATGAGGGACTGGGAGGACACTAGCAAAAACAATGAGCGGGAAGGTATCATCTCTTAGTTAAAACTGTGAATATCCTATACATCGATCAGCTAAGTTTTGTAAACCAAAACTAAACACACATAATGGAGTATCAAATGATGACAAAATCTCAAGCAATCCATTTCTCTGCTGTATCCTCTGTCTTGCTCTTCGACAACTCAACTTGGTGAGAGTAGTTGTAACTGCAAAAACTCAGCTCCCAGGATTATTTCGATTCACTAAGAAGGTCTATCCAATCAAGGGGTAGGACTTGCCATTGAATGATAGGCTCTTGAAAACTGGAAGTGATTAACTACCCATTCTTAGGTCTGACTGAACTCCTCGTCTTGATACTCTTGATGCCAAAAGAGGGGTGAGTACAACAAATCAAGAGACTGGTGCAGAATCTGCAGTGATTGGAGAGAGAGGGGGATTTGGTGTTGAATGACAGAAACAAAATACAAGAAGTATTATTTACACAAAAGCTTGAATCTTGATTTGCTAACCATAGCTATTTTGACAGAAGCGATAGTGTGGTGATGACGGTGGTGTTGGTAGTATTGAGGAGAAACTATGATTGTTGTCTTGGATTTTTCCAGTTCTTCGTGAAAACAGGGTGCCATGCTGGCAGAGGTTCTGGCAGATGACAAAAATGAAAATGGCGAGAACACTATGAGACAAAAATAATTTTTTTGCTGTGCTTTCTTTCAACTTGATTCATTTTGACTGATAAATGATTATGATGCAAACATCAATTTGTGATAATTGTAGTCTCTAAATATACATAAATGATATGAAATTCTAACAGCTAGTAATCTGTGTAACAAGAACTGGAACACACATTATTTTGCAAAAACCATTTTTTGACTGCCACAGTGGCATCACTGGTACAATATGGTATCATTGTCACTCATGTGGACTTCAGATTGTTCCCACCAAAAAGAGACATATAATCGAATGATTGAAATTAAATCATACCCATAGTTAATACATTCATTGCCGTAGATTATCTTTTTTCTTCATGTTCATTGTTTGATGAACAATAAACACATTTCTTAAGTTCGATGTAATGAATGACTCAGACTGCCAGAGGTGTTCAGCGCTCTTTTTCTCCTCCTTAAAAACACTCATCTTCTTCACAAACCCACCACACAGTATAGCACCTCATTTGGTTCCATTAACAGCAGTATCAAAGAATGGAAAATGTCATGCATAGTGACAGAATTCAGTGAAAAAACAAAAGAAGCAGCTTGTATAAGTTTTCTTTCCACAAACTCAACAAATCTGCAGCAACAAGGAAGAATGCATCAGATGATATTCAATAATATCAATACAAATTAGACAAACTCAAGAGGCAAACCTGCAAATTACCTTTCACTCAGCCTCTCTCTGTTTAAACCATGAGTTTAATGCAAAATTTGTATTCCCACCTCAATCCAATCGTCTGATTAAATAATTCTTCACTAAATTAGGCAAGTCCATTCATGTGAAAAATCAGAAAAATTGCACCTAGTAGCTGGACTCACCACAAGAGCAGTCACCACAATACCAGGGGCATTAAATGGATCAAACAAAAAGGCCAGCTTTTTCATAATCAAGGATTTGCTTTTTTCAGGAATGCACAACATAAATGAATGTAAGTAGTTACATGATAATCAAACATTTCAAAGGTGAGAAGACAATATCATACTTACCTTAACTGATATCTCATATTTTGCCAATGAAATGAAAGATGACCCCAGAGTACTGCTTGTGGAGGGTGAATGAACAGGCTGGCTTTGAAGGCAGCAATAACCTGTCAAAGTGGGGGAGAGATCCAACAGGAGCTGTCTGGTGACACGGGTTGATATGGGGATCTAGCAGGGGAGGGCTCAAATGGATTCAGGCTACCTTCAAATTAACAATCAAGAAGGTGCTGACATGAGCCAAGGATGCTCTTTTGGCACCCTCAGCCAGGACTGGGC
>JALLPD010000162.1:0-20118 GCA_036940065.1 Cyclotella cf. meneghiniana
AAAGATATGTTCTGCAGGGAACATATCTTTTTTGACTGATGCATCATTTTTTGAACGATCTATCCGTTGTCCATTTTTGGTCGGTCTGGCCATTGTCCGTCAATCTGGCCATCATCCGTCATCCACCAGACACGTTCCACGTGGGACTCGTTTGTGTATTCTGTGCACATGCTAATCTTCACAATCGTATGCACGATCGTATTGGTGATAGCGTGCACGATCGTTTGCACGATCTTTTTTCATAGGTCCAGGGTTTGAACCCCTGGCCTTGCATCATAGTCTTTTTGGAAGGTCCAGGGTCGATTCCCTGACCTTGCAGTGTGATTTTTTGTGTGTTCAGGGTTAAATTCCCGGACCCAATTGCCTGTTTCAGGCCCATAGTATCTATTGCCTATGTCACTCACTTTCAGTTGTTATGTTGTGAACTTTCTTCTTTTACTTTGCTGCTGTTCAGTTTTCAATCTAAATCAAGAATATCCAAAATTTTCCCACAGATTATGATAGTTTCTTTCTTCTTGTGAAACTCATCACTTTCTATGTTCATATACATGAGTATGACATTAGGTTCAAGATTAAATTGAACAATTTTCCCATCCATTTCATTCATCATGCATTATGAAGCACTTCACATGATCAATGAGAAGATTGGGATCCTTGTTGATCAAGAGATGTCATTCCACCATTTTTTAATCAGTTTCATTATACCTGGGTTTACCATTTTCCATGGCATCCTTTTGATGGTTGATTGTTTATTTCCCAGGGCAATTCTTGTGTTCTTTCTTAGGCGTTTCTTTAAATTTTTTCACTAACTGATGTATTGTGCGCTTGTGATCTCAGATACTTTCAACATGATCATTCCATCTTTCTTAACATCAGCCTTATAGTTCCAGTCTCCCAATGCAACAGAGAACATTGCATTTTTTGTTAGTAAGCCAGCTGAGCAGTTCCTGAGACTGAGCACTATTTTTAGGTTCACTAGAAGTTCTTTCCAATTTCCCTTCTATATTTGAAAGTCCCTTGACCTGATGTCTATTTTGTTTAGCTCTTTTTGTATATTACCAGTTCATTAATTAGTGCAATGTCTGCTATCCACTGTTGAAATTGATTTTCATGCCTTTGCAGTTACTCTTCTTATCTAGCTTGTCTTTTTTCACCACTGCTTTGATCTATTTGAATAAAAGACCCTAGGCATTTTGATCAACATTTCCTAATTTGTTGACAAGACAATGGGCTGTTGTCCTAGGTTGAGTTACTTGATTAAAATTAATGATTGATTATATGAACATAATTCCCTACTATATATTCATCTCTTGACAAATGTGTGCATGGCATGCTTTGATGTACCCACGGCCAATGCTCTCAAAGTATACCCTGTCACTCTCAGTGGCTTCCCTGACCTATTTGTACTGTCCCTTTCCCTTCATACATTGCAATCCTGGAAACCTGGAAATTAATCAACTACAGATAATGAGACAACAGCATTCATACTTTCTTTACTTCAAATGGTTGGGCAAACTTTGTGCACAAAGTATTATGAAGTGTAGTTTGGTAGATACCTCACAACGTGTCTTGCACTGTGTACTAATTTTGAGTTACCATCATACTAGGTCTTACTATGACATCTACAACATTTGTGCACTTTTTTCTGCAAAAGTGATTCTAGTAATTCCTAAATATTTAATGGTTATGGTTTAGCCAATTACTGTGTGCATACAAATCTGGTACAAAGAAGGAAAGTTCTCAATATATGTGCCATTGTATTCTTTACATACGTAGTGTAGAAAATACACTATACTCCATAGAATAACAGTAAAAAATGATCTGTTCAAAGGCCTAACAAAAAATGAAATTAAGAGGGCAACGAAAAATTTTCACCAAAACATTTTTATCTAAGTCAAAAGTAGTAATTAATTTAAGGTGTAAGCTCCAACCTCTCTCAGCCACCCTTTTGGCAGCTGGTTTAACCCACAGCCATTTTGGCTGCTAGCTTACCCTTGCCCTTGCCCCTCCATATTACAAGCAAAAACTCTACCATGATCACTAAAGACATTGATGTAGGTCGTCCCAGATAACTGATCAAACCTCCTCACATGATCATTTTTGTTGGATATGAAAAATATCTCTGGACAGACATGAGCAATTCATTGCATGATTGAACATCAGAACTGTAATGCTTTGAACCCTTCCAAACACCTTCTTGTTTTGCTGCTACTGCCACCAAATTCATCAGCTTCTTCTTTTTTGAAATATTTTGCCCTTTCAATTTAACATCTTTTTGATCAATAACACAAAGATGTACAAGATTTTTTGATTTATCACTACAAAACCAATAAGAAATGAAGAGTGTAAAAGTCATGCAGGGGAAACATAATCATCTGGTAGATACCACATTATACCTTTCTTCCCAACAAACAAACTGTACGGAGTCATTTCATCTTGTTGAAAGCACAATGCAGTGTCTTGTACTGCAAGCACACTGTGGTCCAAGCTGAGTAAGGGGTTAGTGGATGTATTCACAAATGTATGAGGAGGATGAGAGTTCAATGAAAGTTTAGCAAAAAGCTCCCCCGTGAACCTGCTAAACTTATTTTCAATGCTTTTCTGAATTGTCTTCATGCAAAAAAGCTTTCACTGTCACTCCTATCTTGTCTAATGCCTCATTAATTTCAGAGAAAAAATCAACCTTCTTCTTGTCAATTTGATGTGTTAATCCTTTAATCATTGACAGCAATGACACATGAGGTGGCAAACTGGTGAAAGGAGGTGTGTACTTGATTGAGTTCCATGGTATCTTAATCATTGCAAACCCCTGGAAATTCTTTGGTATTGATGTGAAAAATGGTGATGCTAGAAGCTTGTTCCTTGGATGGAGTTTCTTGCTCAAGAATTCTGAATGATAACAAAGCAAAGCAAAGAGATGGCAAACATCATCTTGGAAGGCAAACAATCCCTCCAACAAGATACCTTGAAACTAATTCATCAATGGTTTTCTCTTTCTCTTCCTCATCAGCAACAGTGCTGAAATCAAAATAAGGTGGTGAGACAGCAAACAAATACTCATTGAAATCCAGAGAAGCAACTACTCTACCCAAATATTGATCACCTGCATTCTCAAAGTGTAAGTAGCGCTCTTTAATTCCACCCATACTCGACCTTGCTCAAAGACAGATTGATACTATTGGTGGTGGTATCAATAACCCAGATGCTGCTAAACTACAAGCACCCTTCCTCATTGAATGCGATCCAAGATCCCCAGGCTTTACCCCTACATGTTGAAAAGCTTCCTCATTGTTGAGTATGACTTGGTAATAAACTTTCATGAAGTGTTCATATTGATTGAAACCAGGAAACAACTTGTTGGTTCCCCTTGACAAGCAAGATGATAAGAAGTGCTTGGAGAACTGGGTGGGGCATATACATGTCAAATGGCATCACTCCTCTTCCCAAGTTGGTCAGTCTTGGTGCAAGGAAAATAAAAACCAAGGGCATCCTCTGTCCAAAGAAGATTCTCAGCTTGAGAATCAATAACATTTTCAGAGTGAGACATCAAATTCCATTCAAGTGTGAGAAATGCACGACCAAAAATGTATTCTTCATCATCACCTGCCAGAAAATTATTGCAAATCAACTCGTATACCTTCCAGCTCATTTTATTCTTCCCCTGACTTGTACGATCAGCATGCTCTACCTTTGTTGCTTGGACCAACATTTGTGTTGTAAAAATGTCAGTTATTTGCAGATGTTACAAACAACAGCAAATAAAACTTTCTGTGTATTTCATTCCTGTGATGAATTGTCACAAATCTGTATCAAAATATGCATCAATGTCATACTTTACATCCTGTAGAGGTACATTGATGCACTTTGATAACTGTCATATGAAGAAGCAGATAAAGTGTTGCTGGCATTGCCAGAATGTTGCCTTGAAAGCTTCTTTGAGGCAAGATATTCACTGAAGATATCAAAAGTCAGGTAAGACAAGATAACAGGGCAAACAGACCTTGGGTGCATCTTCATGAGGATATCCTTGATCCACTTTTTCATCTCCCGTTCATTCTCTAACGTACCAAGAGCTTCAACAAAAGATTCTTCCAGCAATGAGTGATGGGGACTGTTGTATAACCAAAGGATGAAGACCACATTTTGGTTGGCATAGGAGATCACACTCTTGGGAGATATGACATTGCGCACAATCTCCCAAACTTTCTCCCCATGTGGTGCATCCTCTGGGGAGAAAGAGCGATGCAAATGGTAGTGATTTTTTGTGATTTTTTGTCAACAAAAATTGACTAAAAAACTCACCTGTGCTGTCATCCACTGACATCCAACCAACCGTCGTTGATGGCTGCAGTCTATCAGCAGCTGCCCTTGTTGCAGGGGCACCTACATCTGCAACCACAGCACTATCACGCAAAGCTGCTGTGGCCACAGCCCTATCACGCAATGTTGCTGCAACCACAGCACTATCTTGGGAGGCTGCTGCAGCTATCGCGCTGTCACGGGAGGGTGCTGTGACTGCAGCACTATCATGGGAGGCTGCCGCGATGGCAGCACCAAATTCAGACAGCCCAGTGCCAGTAGCACTGGGGGGGCACTCACCGTCTCCCAAGTTTGAAGAGCTATCACGAGGGGTCGTCCCAAATACTACACTATCATGGGGCGCCGCCGTGACTGCAGCACCAATTTCAGTCAGCCCCACAGTGCAAGAAGCGGGGTTACACTCACCTTGGGGCGCCGTCGCGACGGCAGCACCAATTTCAGTCAGCCCCACAGTGCAAGAAGCGGCGTTACACTCAGCTCCCAAGTTCATGGCAGCTGCAGCACCAGCAGCCTTGCTAAATGCCCGTTCAAAGGCATTGATGGCTCTCTCACGCTGAAAGCGGCAGCGTTTGCTTTGGTTGAAAGATCGCATCGATGAAAGATAGCGTGTCGCTCAGAAAAAATTATAAGTGTCATCATGGTACCGTACAACTCTTTGCTGCAGTGACCTCATCTGCATGGTATTGTACTGATGCGTATGTAGGGTACTATAACCCCTTACAGACCAGCACAATGCGAATAAAAACATCATTTCTGTCTTCGCATTTCCTGTGAAGGCACTAACAATAAAATTTATTAGGCGTGAAAAATGCAACCAGCTCCCGTGCACTTTTTTGTGCACAAATTACTAATTATGCAACATAATTAAAAACTACTAGCTTCGTGCCATACAATCAAAAGAGAATTATGTTACATAACTAGAAAATGTGCACAAAAAAGTGCACAAGTGGGAAATTCGCGCACGAAAGGTGCCTGGTATGCACACATGTTGACTATGTATTACCGATTGACCACAACTTTAGAACCATAATGAATTATTTGGAGCCCATCATATGGGCAGTTTGGTCATGCAATTGAGAATCTATTCCAGTTGCATTTAGGAAGAAAGAAGAGTTTTAAAGTGCACAAAAACTAAAATGTTAGTAAAAACTGTGAGATTTTGCAAAGTGTGGCTCACAAGGGTCTTTACAAGGTGGCCTATTTACCATTATTTTGATGAATGTCACAACGATCCATCTTGAGAAGAGATACCTTTTCTCGTTTTTCTTTTCTCAATGCTCACATATTAAGGGTTCCTCAGGTACCAACCACTGTGTATGGTATGCAAGTATGACAACACACGACAAAAATGGAGAAAATTTTCGACACACTTCACAACAACATGTTGTATTACTACTATCAGTCAACAGAAACCATCAACTATCATCATTTAACATTTTATTCTTTGTACAGATTTTCAACTTAAATGTCATCAGAATCCAATAGTAATCTCCAAAACGGTTAGCAGCATAGCTTCAAAATTTGTAGATGAACAGTCTCTTGTCTATTCATCCATCATGCATAGAAAAACACTTGGGATAAAGTCAAATAATGTAGCAGTCTTGTTTTCCTCGCGTTCTACTGTAGTGATGTGTTTGTTGCAGTCAGCACTGTCACCTAATCTTTCGAGAGGGAGTTATCTACCAGCATAAAATTATAGTCTCTCGAATTCTAACGGATAGAGAAAAGAGATTGAAGTGTGTTTGTAGGATCAGTTGTGAACGACACAAGCAATAGCACGCCATGGTAATGTCGACGCAACACTGGAATGTGATAGCACAACACAGTTCTACTGCGCAGCATAACCAAACATGACTGCGGCCTCTTCCAGCCCCGGAAGGCTATCACAGAATATATCCTTGGCATTTTGGCAAAGTTCTCTCCATTCTTGTTCGCCATTAGTGGCGTCCGAGGAAGTTCGTCGTTTCCGTGCCGGCGCGGGTTCATGTATGTCGGAGCACGTGAGGGAGCGTTTACGTGAGGATGCACAGGGGTCTGGCGTGGGCTGATACGACTCGGGCTCGGTTACTTCTTCAATTTCCGATGGTGCATGATTCGGTGCGATACTCTCGGTAGGACAGCTGTACTCATCGAGGAAACTTGTTGTGTTGTTGCCAGTGGGGAGGACATCCACAGTATTCTCTCCATACGGCGAAGAGACACTGTGAATGCCCCGAGTGGCAAGGTATAGTTTAAGATAATGCTTTTTGACTCGAAGCACTTCGCCATCTCGACGAGTTTGAACCTGTAAAGAACAACGTGGAGAGACAATTGTTAGAGTGCGAGTGTATGAAGTACGACTCAGGTGAAACGAATCAAATGAAAAAGGAAAGGAATCGTGACGCCCTTCAAGATTCACGGACCATTCAAAGACGAGAGGAACTGACCTTCTTCCTGTCATTCTCAATTTCCTCCGGCACAGAATACTGCAACAAACATTTCGGGAAGGTGGCCAATATCATCTCTTTCTTGACATTGCTCTTGATGGTAACGTCTCGCAATGTCGGCAATGCTTCCTTCCGGCTGACATCCGCATCGCCACCGCCGTCAGGATGAAGAATGTGAACATCCACCACTTCTCGGCGCAGCGTCGACCCCGAAGGAGCGGCTTCGAGACCGTGTCGATAAACGGAGAACACGGAGGATGACGGGGCCTTGAATGCACTCTGGAAATTTCCGTTGAAGCTGGAATCGTCTTCTTCGCTGGACCATCCGTTGGCGGTGGCCGACGAGGAGGAAACGACGGATCCTCCCTCGCTGACCGTGTGGGGATCGTCGTAGTGAAGCTGCGGCGGATGCTGCACGACGTCGTGCTGTGAGGGCAGCGGCGGAGGTGGAGGCAGGACTGAGTTGTTGGTGGTCATGTTTGATCCGTGAATGGTGACAGGCTTGCCGTCGACGGATGTTAGCTTGGCCTCGACGCGAGGCTTCCAATACCTCTTTCGATTATTGACGAACCAATTGGTGAGCTGCTTGAGTTCGATGCCGGTCTCGGCCATGATCTGGGCCTTCTCCTGTTCGGTGGGATAGGGATGTGCAATGTGCTCGGGGGACATCATCCACGATTTGAGGTATTCTACCGTTTCTTGGGGGAGGGAAGCAGATTTCTTTGTCGAATTGGAGCCGTTTGAGGGGCGGCTGGCGGCATTGCTGCTGGAGTTCTTTTGTGCGCGGCGGCTTGGGAGGTCTTCTGCGGACGCGGACGACATGGCTTGGAATTACGATGGTAGCGAAACTTGAATGTTGGGAAAATGACGACACTGATGGCTTTATGTTCGCTTTGTGTGATGGAAGCAGAAAGAGACCGAGAGATTCTTTATCGACGGTTTTGCTTCCGCTTTGCGAGCCGGATTCTGATTGTGATGGTTTTCGTGATGGCAGACGTCAAATAAACGCATCATTGTTGCGTTTTGTTGATGTGGCGACCGCACAAAGCAGATAATTAGTCATGTGAATCATGTGTGATGTGTTTGTTCGCCCATCTGGTCCGTTCCTCAGACATGTGCCAATGCACGAACATCCTATTAATTCCTATATACCTCAATGCCAATATGAGGCATAGAATTAAGGCTCCAAGTTTGGTCCCACATTACACGCGTCTCTTTGAAACTTAACCTTGCACAGAATTCCTTAGGCGGTCGAACGAGAGCCAAATCATTACAAGCTTGCCTTTTTATTTCTTACAGATATCTGAATGACTCTAAAAATGCGGGACCAAGAGTGGTGATGTCGTCAGCTTTTCAAACCGATCGTGCGTTGTCATGCTATACGTACTTGGGAACAAGATTCACTTGTCTACTTCCATCAACTTATAAGGCCCAACGAAACAATTAGACAGAACATGAGCTGTTTCTGAGAAGCTTTCCCATTGAGAACCTTCCGTGACCGTGCTCGATTTTGAGAAATATTATACTGATTCCTATTTAGAAGCCTGACGACGTGTTTTTTTTCTTGGTCGTTGTGAATCTTTCGATGTCTTGAAGTTGAACACACATCATCATAAAGCAAAAAGCAAGAAGATGTAATTCCTCTGTCCTCACAGTTACTATTTCAGGCATCTCCCAATTCCAGCAGCATTCCAGGAAATATTGTGGTTGTCACTGCCCGGATTCATTACAGCATATCTTTTAATAGAGGAAAATGGATAACAGGAATACATGACATCACTATTCCTGTTATCTTTAGTTTTTTTAGCGAACTTTCTGTGACGTCATGAGCGAGAGTTGTACGACACTTATTTTTAAGCATATCTTAATATGTTGTATAGATAATCAGAATTGTTGAAAAAATTAATGATAGAGACTACCGTACTTCTATCATTTTGTTATGCCCCCTGTTGTCCGCACCAATTTGTTGTGGTAGGAGGCTTTCTACCATCTTGCCCACTCACCGCCCATTTATTTGTCAAGCCAGCCATGACAAACCTTCGGCGGCTTCTGGTTCGATGGCTTTTGGTTCGACGGCTTTTGGTTTGGTGGCTTTCGGTTTGGCGGCTTTCGGTTCGGCAGCTTCCGGTTTGGTGGCTTCACGGCTTCCTTCCTGACCAGCGGGTTTTTAGTTTGGCTGTGCCGGCTGATTGTTTTGGGATCAGCATGGCTGGTTCCACGGTTTTGCCACAGCTGGTTGTGTGCGACATCATGTTTTTCCGTGGTGGGTTCAACAGCAGGACGCGACAATCAACCAATTCCAAGAATTGATTAATAAAATTACATGTTAACTGTTACCTAGTTAATCAGTTTCATATATTTAATAAAAACCGAATTAGTTTACAAGCTAAAAACTTTTAATGATATCTCCCATCACCGAGAACAGAACAAAACAAGCCACAACTTCATCTGGTTCCACGGCTGACGTAACAATCAACCAAAGCCATGCATAGCAAGGATTCTTCTTCTTCCCTGCACTGGGTGTTTCGAACGAGCCATGGCATCAATCACAGTTTTTCATGGCATCGATGTGGTTTTCATAGTGTCAATGCAGTGCTTTTGATGTTATTCCGGTTATCTATCCCCGGAATAGTATTTTTTTCGACATCAAAAAATCATGCCACTATTCCTTTTATGATAACTGGAATAGATTGAACGTCATCTCTTCCAGTTATCAACTCGGAGATAAGACTGAAATGTCACATGAGTCATAGTCTTCTTGTGACGTCACCTATTCCGCACTGTTAAGAGATGCCAAATGCAGAATAAGCGGAATAACCCGTTTTTATTCCTGTTATCTAAGTATTAAGAGATGCCCTAATCGTATAACAAGAACACTCAGGCTTGGATTCAGTTTGGCCAATAGTGTATACCATAGGGAATAGCAATCATAGCACTAAATACCAATCAGAACACTATCTATACCACTTCTGGTATAATAGTGATGACTAATCCAGATCTGGTATAGTCAACTTTTTTGCAGAAACACAGAAGGAGTCATTTCATTTCTGCCCTTCACTGATACCACAGCTGGATTCAGCATGAAAAATATCCCTAGACATATCAAGACTGTTCCGGCCATGCTCGTCACCACCAAAGATTAGTACAGCATACATTTTAGCTCTCATAGTGATTGATCTTTTTTTGCCATGATCCATGACTAAGAAACCACAACAGCAAAAAATATTTGATAAGGTTCTTGGTAATGATGGTGACAGTACATATTGAATCTGTTTTTGTACAAATTCTGCAGAAATTGAACTGAATTCCATGGAAAAATGAACCTTTTAGTCTATGATTCATCCAGCTGCCATTGTACTAAGCCATGACTAGACCATTTCTGGTATAAAAAGGGTCTTAAAAAATTTGTTCTGATTGGCATTAAATCTTATATTTCACTTTTTATGAAAACTATGATTTTGTTGTAAGCTGGGAATAAATAAGATTAGAAAATGCTCCAATTGCCAAAAAGTGAACTTCCTGTCACCACAAATATGAACAACTCAATAGACAGATGGATACGCATAAATGCAAATGGATGGATGGCCAGATGGACAAGATGATGACAGCCATAGAGTGCTTTAAAAAATTGCACTGGAATGCAGTTGATCTATTGGGCACCATCAAAATATAAGGGGTTAATAGTACTTGCTATTGGGCTAACAGGCCTTGCCAAACTGCAGTAGTCAATACAAATATCATTTTTTTCTATCAATTGACATAATGAGACCTACTCAATTAACAATAGCACCCATCAATCCTGAATAGTACATTTTAGCAATAAATAAATCAATTCAATATTCACTATTGGCTGAACTAAATCACACAGCCTTGGGATATGGTAGAAATTTATACCTTTCAATTGCTATCAAGCCTTTTATGAAAAAATGAGTTGTACAGTACACTGACCTAAGCTGAATGTTGGTGTAGGTTTGATATGGTGAAAAACCAAACCAGCAGCACTACTAGATAATAACTAGTAAAAAATAACAGTGTGGACTGGTGCTGTGTGGTTGTGAAGGTTGTTGCCAAAGTGGTTTTTATGAGATTAACAGACTACAAAAACAAATTGTTGACAAAACACAATTATCATGCATTTATCATGTCCATGTGCATGATGAATATTTTTATAGTATGTCTTCTACAGGTGTCCTACAGTAGGATGAGGGAGTGTGTAGAAGTCTACACAAGCTTGGTACATGTTGTGTTTCCAATAAAAGATATTTTCTGCAGAGAACATATCTTTCTGGACTGATTCATCATTTTTGAATGGTCTGTCCATACATGTCATTTCAGTTGGTCTAGCCATCATCTGTTGGTCTGGTTGACATCTGTCATCCACCAGACACATTCCATGTGGAAGTTGCTTGTGGGTTCTGCATGTGTTTTCGTGTTCTTTGTACACACGATGTTTTGTAGGTCCAGGGTTCCATTCCCTGACCTAACAGCATGATTTTTTGTAGGTCCAAGGTTCAAACCCTTGACCTCACAGCACAATCTTTTAAGTAGGTCCTGGGTTTGATTCCCGGGCCTGATTGTCTGTTTCAGGCCTCTAGTATCCTTGGCCTATGTCAAGATCTCAGATAAGTTACAGAAGACAATTGTGATCACCTGAGCTCCCAAAATTGACCAACATTACTGGAGCATCTCATGGAGTTGGGATTTGTTTGATGGTATGCTAGGTGGATGGGATACAGAGCCAATCATCTTCTAATTAAAAGAAGGGATAAAGCCATATCATGACAAGGATTTCTTATTTCCAAAGATACATGCAGATGCCATAATAAATGAGGGGGAGCACTTCTGTAAATTGGGAGTATTAAATGGCAGTCTGAATCAGAATGGACACTGCCATCATTTATAATACCAAGAAAAATGGCATGTATCATTTGTTAGTGATTTTAGAGAAGTAAATAAACAGATTGTGAGGAAGCCATTTCCAATTCCTAAAATCAACACAGTGCTACAAGAATTAGATGTCTTTACACATGCCACAGTCCTTGATTTAAATATGAGCTATCTTGCCATTAGGTTGGACCAGTATGCATCCAAAGTCTGCACAATTATATTTCCATGGGGAAAGTACTCTTATCTATGAGTACCAATGGTTATTGCACTTGCAGGTTCTTGTGACATCTTCCAAGCAAAGATGTATCAGCTGACGGCAACCCTTGAGTTTGTAAGAACATATCTTGATGACCAATTGTGCATCATAAAGGGAAGCCTGAAAGACCATCAAAAAATTAAGATGGTCTCGATCAGGTTGTGAGGTGCAAGCTTGAAGGTCGATGCACCCAAGTCTTCATTCTGTGCTATAGAATGAATATTTGGGGTATATCCTTACAAAAGAAGGTATTAAACCCCAGCCAAAGAAAGTATAGGCAATCTTTGCATTGACACTGCCACAGAGTGTAAAACAACTCTGTAGAATATTAGGTATGTTCCAATACTACAGAGATCTCTGTGCAAGATGTGGTGATATACTTTCCACACTCACTGATTTGATTAGTGAATGTGGACATGCTAATGTCACTAGGGTGAATAAAACAAAGAAGAAGCCATGACCTTGGGATGATTTTCATCAACAAGCATTTCACTATGTAAAGGCAGCCTTGCAAAAAATGTGTCCTTGGTCTGCTTGGGTTATACTCACGGTTTTGAGATTTATACAAACAGCTCCAAGCCACAACAGGGAGCTGTGATAAGTCAAAAGAATAGGACACTGGTGATCTTCATTCAAAAACTGAGTTTGACACAGCAATAATATAGTGTGAACA
Source organism: Cyclotella cf. meneghiniana (assembly GCA_036940065.1). Taxonomy (NCBI): domain Eukaryota; phylum Bacillariophyta; class Thalassiosirophyceae; order Thalassiosirales; family Thalassiosiraceae; genus Cyclotella; species Cyclotella cf. meneghiniana. The sequence continues at coordinate 12,563 of JALLPD010000162.1, forward strand.
GACAAGAGCTACAACCAATAGTTGCATTGCTTAAAGAGTTCAAAGGCATGCTACAGGGACAAAAAATAACAGTCTTTACAGACCATAAGAATCTAATGCAGGATGCTCTAGGTCTGACATCTGATTAAGTGTATTGCCAGAGATTACTCTTAAAAGAGTATGGCCCCACCACTGTGTGTATAAAAGGAATTGACAATACAGTTGCAAACACCATTTCATGATTGGCTTATTGTCCTGTAAAGGATGGCAGGAGAAATTGGATGACCTTTACACAATGCTGGTGTCATACCACAAAGGAAAAAGGTACATTGATGACAAATAACAAAGAAGCCATGAACCTTGTATTTTTCAATCACTACAAAGAGGATGCAATCTATCCTCTTACTACTAAGGAGATAGTGAGATCACAAAATAAAGATCTTGACCAAAAAATAAATGCTAAAATGGAATGTCATTCCATTCAGAAGGTCAAAGGAACAAAAGTACTCTGTAAGGATGGCAAAATGGTCATTCCAGAGGATTTACAATATAGAGAAGTAGCATGGAATCAACAATACTTTCAGCATCCATGAACAAAGTGTCTCAAAGAAACTTTATGTGTGTTGATGTATGATGTATGGAAATGTGTGTGAACTACCATCCAATCACATGTCAAAAAGTGTCATAGTTGCCAGATGAACAAACAGCAGCAGCAAAAATATGGAAAGCTGACAGTAAAACTTGTGATCACCAACCCACGGGAGGAATTATGTGTGGATCTTATTGGACCATACATCCTCAAGGGTAAGGATGGGACACAAATTGCTTTTATGTGCATCATTATGTTTGACCTAACAACAAGCCACTTCAAGATAGTGGAATTACCGGTATCACAACTATCAGAGTGTGAAATTTCTACATGTACAAAGAGGCACCAGGGCATCGACACACATAAACAACAACAAAAAGAACCCTATTTTGATAAATCATCAGCAAAAATAGGCAATCTAGTAAATAGGACCTGGTTAAGTCAATACCTGTGTAGTTAATATATTATATACAACAACGGAAGTGAGCTTAAACTTTACTTCAAAACATTATGTAAAACATATGGTTTAAAGCACAAACCAACCCACGTCAAGAGCCCTCAAGTGAATGCATTACTTGAGCATGTGCATCAAACACTCATGGAGATGCTACACACTGCTGAAATTGATATGGTAGAAATATTAACAGAAGAAGACATAGCAGATTTCCTACAACTGCCACATTGGCCTTTTGCTCTACTTTTCACACAGTACCAAAAGCCTCACCAGGGGCTGCTATATTTGGAAGAGACATGATGTTTGACATGCCCTTCCTTGCAGACAGGAAGAAAATATTGGAATATAGGCAACATCAAACAGACCACTACACAGCACATGAAGGAAATGGCCGCATTGAATGGGACTATCAACCTGGCAATAAAGCACTCTTGCAAAAATATGGTGTACTCTTCAAGACAGAAAGCCTGCAGGAAAGTGATCCTTCAACAATCATGTCAGTTCATATGAATGGTGTGATAGAGGTTTAAAGTGGAACAAAATCAGAATGATTAAACATTAGGAGTGCTACACCATACTATACATTAGCAAAAGTTAAACAGTTACACTATCTGCACTCTTCAACCAACACTTATGCTTTGCACAATGCTCATGAACATTTTTTCTGTTTATTTTTTGGTGTGTGCATTGACACTCACTCACTCCATTAATAGGAGTGAGTGACACAAGCCAAGGATAAACATAAGGAGTATATACCCAAGGACCATAGATTTGAGTCAATGATACGAATAAGAATTGGATATCAAGGACCATAGATATGAGTCAAGGATACATATATTCATTGTTTACCAAGGACCATATCAACAACCAAATGTTTAGTAACAGAGGTAAAAGTAGTAAAAGAGGTAAAAGAGCAGTGAATCACTAACACCATGCCAAGTGCATCATCTGACAACCAGAAGCCCAGTCAGATTATTCTGACAACTTGACATAAATATGTCATGGATAAGAAACCCAGCTAGTCACTTAAACAGAATAGATCATGAATGAAAAATTCCTGAAAGGATCTAAGATATCTAAAACCAATTAACATTCAATTGAGGTGATAATAAATGGTGACACCAACAGGACTGATTACAATCAATTCTCATTTCAGAGTTGTTGATTGAGCACATAAATATCAAAAGCTACCAATTGTTACATCCTTCTAACTAACACCACTTGATAATATTTTTTAACATGTTTTGGCTCTGGACAGATCCCCATCATTGAAAGAATCCTTCTAAATGACTCAGATGTATGACAACTTGTCTCAATCAAATACAAGGAACAGTTGGGAGAGGATTTTCTTTATAGCCAAGATGACCTTTGCAAAAATCGGGTGCACAAGTTGTGCAAGAACTTCAAAATGCTTACCTGAGCAACAGGTGAAAATTCTGACAGGATCCATTGCTGAATTAACATCAAAAGGTGCATTCAGCGCAAAGCACAGTCAGGTATTATGGGTGCTTTTTCTGGGGAGGATGTTGAGGAATTCAACATCAGCTCTTCTGATGATGCACCTGTTGATGTAGATCAACAATTTACCACCAAAATTGAAGTTGAAATTGAGGAGTACCACTTCAATATTCCTACCCAGGAACATCCAACAGAACATCTCAAACCTCCCACCAACATTTCATTCAATACTCACCCCATTCATGCTGCATTACTTGTTGGTACAAGTTCGACTACACTCATCACAAAGGTAGTAATGCCCACCAATTCAACCACTCCCACACATCATAAGGCTCCTCCAGTTCCTGTCTGCAAACAAGATTGATTATTATTGAAGTCAGGTAGATAAATAATTCCTCCAACCATGAATGTGGGTCTGTGCTGAAGACTATAGATTGAATTGTAACCTCTTTTGAGAATGTCGGAGAAAGTGGCAAAGACTCAGGGCAAATGACAGTCATGAGGATGATCCAGCAACAGTCAAATGCTCAAATGCAGATGCAGATCCAACAACATCAACAATTTCAGCAGTCTCCAGCAATGCAACAACTGCAGATGCAACACATTCAGGAGTCCATGAAAAAGCAAATTGCAGCAATGAATTAGAGAGCATACAAGAGTGAGAAGATATTGAAGAAGCTAGTTGGTACATGCAATCAAAACAAGAAACATAAGAGGACAGAGGTGAAGTCAAGTGGAGTCAAGGAAAAGGCTGCTTGTGTGTGTAATAATGGCAGTGGTTCTGAAAGCAGGAGCAGTAGTGATTAATTGTTAGTATTTTAATACATCAAAACATGATTCTCAGGATAATATATATTATGTTCAATTAACACAAAATCTGCTGTATGGTACAATTCAATGTTGTGTTATGTTAAATATTTATTATGTTAAATATTTATTTCAATGTCATGCATCACTATCATTGTCAAAGTTGAAATCCTCAGTATGAGGTAATATCGTAAAATTCTGTCGTTTCCGTCAAGATTTACAGCCTGTTCATATTCTGGATTCCGGACCAAAGACAGTTTTTATCTAATTAGATCCATTGATTTCAGTCCTGAAATTGTGAATCAAGACTATTGACTCTAGGGAAAGTCTTTGCTTGTTGCTATCACTGGGAAGGGGTGTCTTATAGTGAGGGATAGAACTATGTAACTCCAGCATCCCCCATTCACTTGCCTGTCATAATCATGTGTATAGACTAATAAAATTTGATGCCCAATCAATGCACCCCTCTGTGCCATTGATGACAGACCAACATGCTTCAGGAATTCTGGAAAAAATATGTTCATGAGGAATCATAAAAGGAGTCCATTACAAAACCTGTAGACAAAAGTATGCTATAGTTCTTACTAAAATACATTTTTTGCATTCCGATTCCTGTAGAAACATAGCTTAGTAGCTTTTGGCACAACACAACCTCAAGAAAATCTTCTTGCAAGCAGAATTTTTAAATACTTACCCTCAAACAGTAGCCTAATAGTTTATGATTGTGTGTTTTTTGTGTAGACAAGAAAAAGATGCTGCAGCTGAGAAGCCAAGTTACAGAAATAAAAATACACTCCCCTATAACCTTCCACTTTTTCCATTCCACAGCCCTACCATGGCTGACAGTGCAGATGAAAATAACTTCATAGCTGGGTCAAATCATTCACACAATCAAACAAACAATTATGAGACACTAATAATAGCTAAAATACCATATTTTATGGTGAGTAGGCCACAGCCAATGTTCCGAGATCCTGTAAAGTGTGGCCTTCTCACCGTATTTTAGTGTAGACTAAAGCATGTGAAATGAAAACATAAAAAATAATTATCATAGATAGTACCCTATTTTTATCTTATTTATTAAGCCGCTGCTTGTTCCCGCTAATTTATTTTGTTTGTAAGAGGCTTTGTACCCTCCCACCCACTCACTACCAACCTTTTTATTGTGCTATGCATGGCAAGCCTCCCTTCTTGCAACACAATTGCTGCATTTACTTCCAACGGAAAAGGGTCAGCGATTTGCAAGGGGGACAGAACATATTCCCCGAGCAGCATATTTTGATGCGGCTGCTGGAAGATAGTCACTTTGGTGGCATTCTGCAACAACTGGGATGTATGGGAGCTGTTGGGAATGCAAGTTCATCCGGTGCTGTCACAGGCAGATGCGACAATCCACCAAACCTAAGAATAAATTAACATAATTACATTTTTTATTTACTAGTTAATTGGTTACTTTTATTTAATGTAAAGCTAAATTATTTTATATTGTTAAAAACTTAAATGTGCTCTCCTGGCACACAAACAAGTGGCAAGTTTGTCTGGTGCCATTCCTGGCAGGCTCAACAATGTGCCAGAGCTGCATGATATCCTTGCTAACAGCAGCACGTTGCCGCAACTGTATTGATACTTACCACACATGCAACCTTTGTTTGTCACAATGTTCCCAACACCTGGGACAAGCTGCTCCACTGGTCAGTGAGATGATGGAAACATTGTACAAAAAATACTAGGTAACTATTATGTAAGGCTACCAAAAAAAGCAAGGTGATGTGCGGTGAGTTACACAACAATCAGCCATAACTTTTGAACCAAGAAGAATTACTTGTAGCCCAGCATATGGGCATGTTGGTCATGCAATGAGGAATCTATTCCCAGTGCATGTAGGCAGAAAATGAAGGTTTAAAGGCCCAAAAACAAAAAAATTGTAAAATCGGAGAGATTTTTCAAATTGTGGCCTTCTGTAGTATGTGGCCTACTCAACATAAAATACAGTATGTCCAAACAAGTTTATGGTTATCTTGAAAGATTGATAAAGAATATCATTGATTACTTTACACTTATTGTCATAATTAACTAAGGAATATCCAGATGGTGGTTAGTGGAATGATTCAGGTTTGTAGAAATTATACCTAAAGACATTAGATATAGATAGTACGTCTTTTGTCTTATGTTGGTGGAATGTGTCTTGAGTGTACACCAATACCTGTATCTAGTACAGATCACTTAACACCCTCCACCATTCACATGTAGTATGTTAAGCCCCAAAAAAGAATTTTAAAAAGCATAATAATGAAGTTTTTGAATACATGGTAATCTTGGTTTTGAGTGTTCATAGGAGTAATTTGTGCCCAAACCTTGCTGAAGATCATGTGCAACAATGCTTGGTGCTTATTTTTGGCAGACTATCTCATCAATAAGTCTTCTAACACCCCAGAGTTCAGTGGTTGGATTGCAGTGATGATCCCAAATCTTCATACCAGAGAAAAATGCGCAATGTACATGTTTCTTATGTAATAAGGAAATGATATTGAAAGTAGTTCATCAAATGAATTGGATACAATTATGGATTCATTGCAATCCTTTGGCATAGTATTGTACCCATAAATGTTCATTCAGCTCCTTGAGATTGGTGCCAGTCAGCTTTTGATATCCAATTTTGGCCACATTGCATTCTGTGAAATTCAACATGTTCTTGACCAAAATGTATCAGCCAATAAGTAATAAACTGGCAAAATTGTCTATAACTGTATCTGTGGATATGAATGTAATATAAGGTCAAGAGGGTCTTAGAAATGGAAGGATTGATTTTTATTCACTCTGTTGGTATATAAAATATTTTTGTCCTATAAAAAATTAAAGTGGTTCTAGGGTAGTAACATACCTAGCTGCTTACTATTTAAAGATTTTACAGTAGAAAAGGGATTGACCATGGATTCTTGTCCTTCATAAATAATGAATGTATCTGGAGGGAAGCTTGTGAATGCCTCATCTTCATTTGGCTTCATTATTTGGTGACCACTTTCATGTAATTATAATTAACAAAGAAACATGACCAGTCCACACATTGTTGATATTGATAATGAAACCAACAATCAATGTGTGTTGTACAATACATTCTAATAGATCATTACATTATGATTCATGTGAAATTGATGCCTGGTTCATTGTACTTGAGGTGGCTGTGATGCATTTTGTTCTTGAGCCAATATAATCTTTTTATGTTGTACATCAAAACCTACATGCAACCATCACAACTTAATGCTTCCCTTCCTTGACATTATATGGCTCTTGATGGTCATGATCTGCCAGACATCATCCTTCCATATTGTCTGTATGTTGTCACAGAAAGCAGTTTTGCCTTGATTTATACCATTGGAAAATCATCTTGGCTTGCCCATTTGACTGGTTAAAAAATCAATAATTTAAAGTTATTTTTCGAAAGTCACTCAGTCTAATATTGCAATGCTGATTGAAATTGATATCAAGAGCATCCCAAAAGGACACAAACTCACCAACGTACACCTGAGACATGATGATGAAAGATGATACATAAAAATAAACCAAAAGTGAAACTTAGAAGCATGATAATACATATGTGGATAGAAATCAACATCAAGGGCCCATATGGACAAAACCTCACTGAGAATGATTAAAAAAGTTGCCAAAAGATGATACAGAAAATAAACTTAAAGACAATCATTTCAGCACAATTTGAGCCTGACCTGATCCCTTAAACCTGCATTGCACACATCAAACAATGAGAAAAATAATAGAAATCAATGCCAAGAGTGCCACAAAGATACAAACTACAACATGACTGAAATATGTTTAGGATACTGTAGCTTCAAAGTTGTACGCTAGAGCAAAGTATGCAAAGTGAGTAAAGGTTAAGACAAAACATTCATGAAACAGAAATTTCAAGATAAGAGTAAAGGTAATTTTTGGCTGTAAAAAAAGTGTCTTCATTGGAATAAGTACAATTTCACAAAAATGGGTTAAAAGATTTCAGAATGTTTTTGAGATTGACAAAGTATTAGATCATGACTACATAAAAAACACTCTAAAAATACAAACATGAGTGCATGTATAAGAAATCATATAAGAAACCTGTGAAATTAAATTTTTAAAAACATAAGTTGTCACACCTTTTTTCAAGTTAATAAATAACACTATTGGACCATTTTCTCCTCCTCCTCCTTCTCCTTCTTCTCCTTCTTCTCCTCCTTCTCCTCCTTCTCCTCCTTCTCCTCCTTCTCCTCCTTCTCCTCC
>JALLPD010000163.1:0-19870 GCA_036940065.1 Cyclotella cf. meneghiniana
CGCTCTTCCGATCTGGCAGACGGTGAGGGGGTGTTTTTTTTTCAGTTTGAGGAGGTAAAAAAATCTGCCTGCAGGGATGGCCTGGGGTATATAGTGAAGTCGTCGATCTAGAGAATGGTGGATGTCGGAGGGACCGAGGTACATATCGTGTATGGTATACGTACAGTGTACTATACCTGCCTAGCGTTGGAGTTGATGGACATACAGAAAATGACTACCAAATGGTACTGGCACTTTTGCAAACTACGAACAGTAGTAGGTACGATTACATGCGACACCAGAGATACGAACGACTGTGGTACTTGTGTTATCGTATATAATATGGTACCATACAAAACCACACCGTAATGTTCGCGAGCGGTAGCCCCTGGCCTGCATCGCCACGTGATATTATTTAGTGTTGCCACCACGCCACTTCAATGAACCTTCTCGTCCCCAAGAAATTTAATCTTTCATCCATAGTTGAAAGCGCCGATAGCGCCGACGCCAACATTGACAGAACAATTGTCCAATATTTACGCGGACTGCTGGCGAGTGTAAGGCTGGCGCCGCCCCCACTATAAGGACCATCAATCGCCGTCTTGTTACCACCGTCATAGACGGAGGTTCCGATATCACCATCCATCGTCCTTAAGTTTTCCCACCATGTCCGCAGCCACAGACGAAACTAGCTCCATTGGCGTCAGAGAGCCCATGAAAGAAATTCATCATCCCACGAAAAAGACCTCCACATTCAAAAAGATTTTCAAGGGCATTCGCAAAAACGCCGTCACTACCGCCGCTGCCGTCCCTGACGACGACGACGAGGAGATTGAAGAAGAAGGCGAAGAGGTCCCCTTGACTCCCCCCAAATCGCAAGAACAACTACCGACGCCATCTCCGCAACATCTCGCGGAAAAAATCATACGAATGGACAAATATGGCTTTCTCCTCACCGACGATTGCCCTCCTCCTCACGAAGACCACAACCATCACACGCCCCATTTCAATCATCCCGAGCTCCGCCTGCACAAATGGCAAGATATGCTAGATCGCGTACCCAAATCTAAACATCACGCCGTCTCCTTCTCCAACACTCAAAGCAAGGTCAAGTACTACACGAGACGGGGACTGCCCGACGGCATACGCAGCAGAGCGTGGACGGTCTTGACCGGGGTAGACGTCATCATGGCCGAACGCGGGGGGGAGTATCAGGGACTCGTCAAACGGGCCGAGGACGAGTTTGAACGGTGGCGTGTAGGGGTGGACGAACAGACTCCGCATCAGAATGATGTTCATAGGAGGATTTCGGAGGTTTCGGCTCTGGGGGATGCGAGTGTGTCCAGTGTTGTTTTGGAGACGATCGACAGGGATATTCACAGGACCTTCCCGAGGCATTATCTCTTTCATAATGGATTGGAAGAGGAGGAGGAGTTGCACAAGAGGAATGTCCTGGGGGTGGCAGATGGAGGGGCGGGTAGTTGTGTCGAGGATTCGGAAGACGTTGATTTTTCAGACGAGGACGATGATCACGACTACGATCACGATGGGGGAATCAGTGTCGATCATATGACGGACGAGAACAAACAGGAGAAGAAGAAGTTGTTCAATGATATGATTGGACGGTCCTTAAGTTTCACGGGTTGTGGGGAATTGCGTGACAATATTCCATCTATTCAGATGAATGAAGGGGCGACCAATGGTAAGGCAGAGAAATCTTTAAAATCATCCATCACGGAAGGACAATCCATTATTTCTGGTCATTCTGCATCTACCGAAGCTGGCCACGGACAAGCCGCATTACGTCGCATTCTCCGCGCCTACAGCGTCTACGACAGAAAAGTGGGCTATTGTCAAGGTATGAACTTCATCGCAGCCATGTTTCTCACCTTCCTCTCGGAAGAAGAGGCTTTCTGGCTCCTTGTGGTGGTGATGAATGAAGAGCCTTACAAACTCCGTGAACTGTTCGGAGAAGACATGGCGGGAACACACGAGGTGCTCTACATTGCCGAGAAATTGATGCATCAGTTTTTGCCAAAGTTGAGTCAGCATATGGAGGCGGAGAATATACATATTTCCATGTTTGTAACGCCATGGCTTTTGACGGTGTATACAAGTACTTTTCCGTTTGAGTTGGTGTCGAAAGTTTGGGATTGTTTCCTGGTCGAGGGATGGAAGGTGGTTTATCGCGTCATGTTGGCGCTGATGGAGGCAGGGTCAAAGGAGATCATGAGTCTGCATTTCGAACAAATTCTAAACTACTTTCGTGATTTCCCTCAAACCGTCGACGGATCAAAAATCATGCATGCTTCATTGAAGATCCCTTTGAAGAGAAAACATATTCAAAAGCATGTGACGGAGTGGAGAAGGAGCAATGCTGCCGCAGACGAACTTTCGAAGCAGGCTTCATTGAAAGGTGTACCAGCTGGGACCTTGAGGCGTCGTAACAGTGATGATTCATCAGTTTCAGGCACTATAAAATCGCTCGGAGAAAAATCTCAGGGCAGCAAAACTTCGTCTCGGGTAGGATTTGGCAAGAGAACTGCCAGAGAAATTATAATCGAAGATTTGAGCGGGCAGCTGCTTCCGATAATTGGTGCCTCCAAATTCGCCATAATGCTGCACAATGTCCTGAGTCCAGAAGAATGCTCCGAAATCATTGATATAGCCGAAGAATCAGGCTTCCAACCAGCTGCCATTTACGATGCCAGTACGAAAGTAGTTCATAGAAACTGCACACGCCGCTTCATTGACGATCACACCATCGCAGAGAATTGGTTCGAGCGCATTCTCCATGCAGTGAGCGACACCCCATATGAACATAAAGTCCAGTCATGCCCCTGGATCGGTACGAAGCAAAATGCCGACCCCGTCCATGCCGTCAGTCTCAATGAACGCTTACGCGTGATTAAATACACCGAGGGTCAATTTTTCACGAAGCATCAAGATGCAGCATTTACTCGAGGACGAGATGCGGGGGATCGAGCTGGAGAAAAGTCGTTGCTATCGGTTCATATTTACCTCAACGAAAAGTATAAGGGAGGTGTCACTCGTTTCCATGGCAGTGGACGATGGTTTGATATTCATTCCAAGATGGGTTCAGTGTTGCTGTTTGAACCAAGTATTATGCATGAGGCAGTCAAAGTCACAAAGGGGGCAAAGTACTTAGTTCGATCAGACATAATGTATTCCTCCAAAGTGGATTTTTCACATGTTGCGGGAACAGGTTTCACTCAACAGTTGTAGTGATGTGGTATTTGCGTGGAGGCTATGTTGTTTTCATGATACACCATGATTTTCATCATGAGTTATTTGTAAGCTGTAGATATATTTTTCATACTTTATGCAGTGGTAACAACCGGTTAACTATCCAGACAATGAGTAGAACAGCAAAATCAAACGTTATCAATTATGTTCCTCTTGTAAGTGTCGTACAATGTTATAGCCCAAAAGCATATATGACACAGTGTGATCCCTCAGCGAACCAAGTGAAATGCAGCTTCTCCGCTCCCATCTTTTCTATTCTTTGCAATGACCTTGACCAAACTACCCGAATGTGGTCTCAAATGAGGGTTTCGAATCCACTCCCCGATCTCATGAGCAATATGAATGGGTTTCACCATCTTAGTATAGCGGTCATCATCATCAGCGTCCCCCCCCATCATGGCACGATTTGCTGGAGTGTCTAACATTAGAGGCAGGATTCCAACGGATGTGACTGGAGTATCTGCACCGAAGGTTTGTAGGTAGTGCTGATATTTCAAGAAGGGCATAGAAATGTCAGACCCAATTTCAATGGAAACATCAAAGTGACAATGCTACGAGAGCTCTGCTCTTACATGCGCTGCTGCTTTGCTTGATCCGTAGGCTATCATTCCTGGTGTTGGTGATAGTGCCGCAGATGCCCCGATCATAATGAACAGGCCTACCACATGAATGTTGAAATAAAAAGTGTTTATTTGAATAGGGTAATGAGAATGAATCAAGGACAAAAATAAGCAACAACTCACCACCCCTATTCATGAACTTTTGTCCTACCAAACTTCCAGCCACAACAGGATAATAATTCACCCTGATCATCCTCTCCACAACCCCCGCAGCCTCTTTTACATAGTCTTCTTGTTCTTCCTCACCACCGCCACTTCCAATTTCAGGATCCACATCTCCCGCCCATCCTCCCGATGCACAAATGACGGCATCTAATTTCTTCTTCCCGATGTGTTGCGAAACTCCTCGATAGAGACACAAAGAAAGATCTGCAACGGATCCGTGTTGAGGCAGACGAATGTAATTATTGTTGGAATCTTGAGAAGGAACGACGTCCGCGCCGAGTATGTTCCACTCGGCACCGAGGTGATTGGCTATGGTGCTGCCCAGAACTCCGCGAGATCCGAGGATCAACACATTTTTGTTGGATTTCGCTTTTAAATCATTTTGTTGTCCGTTGTAAACACTTCGCGAGTGATTGTGATGGGGTTTCGGTGTTTGACGAAACTTTTGTCCTAACGACGGGCTGATGTTTTGTAGAGAGTTGCCGTGTCCAGATGATGTTCCTGAGGAAGCCACGGCCAGAGATGATGGCATCGATCGGGCGACGGTTGATATGGTTCGTTTGGAGATTATGCTTGTCATGCTATTGTGCGTTTGGCGTGCTGATAGTCTCTGATAATTTTGAGTAATGTATGATGAGATCGTGATGGATGCTGAGTGATTGATGATGCGATGAGTGCGCAACTGGGTGTGTGAATAAAATTAGTGTGATGACCATCTTCTGATTCTGCTTTTTTTAATAATAATGTCTCCGGGTCCTTTTATCGTAGTCAGTTAGTTGGACGTAAATTGCAATTTTATTTTCAAACATTGTGTCCCAAACACAGTATGTACTTAAGGTAAGAAGGTAGGAAGGAAAAAGAGTGATGGACAGACGCCTGAAACGATGCACAAAATCTTTTTGATTGAACTGAAACCGGGACGCGCTTAATGTTTGTACCGTATGGTCGTCCGATATTATATTATTGTATGGTACCTCTCGGAAGATACGATACATACAAATCCGATCATGACAGCACTGACGCACAAAGAGCAAGCGTGCCATGCATGTAGCATGCATCCTGTCTACAATTTTGTTTCTACCAATATTGTCATCCCTCGAAGCACACAGTGGATGTGTCGAATCCATAACAACAGAAGCATCACAACATCATGAAGATCAACTCCGCCGCATGGACTGCCCTCTGGGCATCATCTCTCTCGGGTGTAGCGGCATTCATCCCATCTCCTCTCGGTGTCGCTCAGTCCTCCAAAATCTCCTCTTCCAGCCGCTTGCCATCTCCACTATTTGTTCTCGAGACGAAAGAGAAGCCCACCGAAGCCACCATCGAGCCAACCACGCCGAAAACTCCCTCGAGCGCCTCGGAATCCTCCGAAACCGCAGCAGACTCCGAAGGACTTCCTTGGTGGTGGTCCTATCTCTGGGACCTCCCCGCCCTCCAGCCTGGCGAGCCAGGCACCGACATCACATTCGCCGACACCGCCAACGTCCTCCGGACCAACATCGAACAAATCTATGGAGGATATCCATCGCTGGATCAATGTCCGTTGGCTACCGGAGAAATCACCGATATTGCCGACGGCACCATGTTCATCGGGCTACAGAGGTATCAGAATCAATATGGAAGTCCGTACAAGTTGTGCTTTGGACCCAAGTCATTCTTGGTCATTTCCGATCCCGTCCAGGCAAAGCATGTGCTTCGCGATGCAAACACTCTTTACGATAAGGGGATATTGGCAGAGATATTGAAGCCCATTATGGGCAAGGGGCTCATTCCAGCCGATCCGGAGACGTGGAGTGTCAGACGACGTGCCATCGTCCCGGCCTTTCATAAGGCGTGGTTGAATCATATGGTGGGCCTATTTGCGTACTGTAACGAGGGGTTGATCGCCAGTCTTGAAAAGGCAGCGGACAAGAAGGATGCTCCGCCGGGACAAACGGGGGGCAAGATTGAAATGGAAGAAAAGTTTTGTTCCGTGGCGCTCGATATCATTGGGTTGTCTGTGTTCAATTACGAATTCGGGAGTGTTTCGGAGGAATCACCCGTGATCAAGGCAGTCTATTCTGCATTGGTGGAGGCGGAGCATCGAAGTATGACTCCCGCTCCTTATTGGGATCTGCCCTTTGCCAACGAGTTGGTACCAAGATTGAGAAAATTCAATTCTGATTTAAAGATTTTGGACGATGTGTTGACTGACTTGATTAATCGTGCCAAGAATTCACGACAAGTGGAGGATATTGAGGAGTTGGAAAAGAGGGATTATGCCAACGTTAAGGATCCTTCCCTTTTGAGGTTCTTGGTTGACATGAGAGGAGCGGATATTGATAATAAGCAGTTGAGAGATGATTTGATGACCATGTTAATTGCGGGGCACGAAACGACCGCTGCAGTGTTGACGTGGGCGCTGTTTGAGCTGACGAAACATCCAGAATGTATGGCCAAAGTCCGACAAGAAATTGATTCAGTATTGGGTGATCGTACTCCCACATACGAGGATATCAAATCGATGAAGTACTTGAGATTGGTGGTGGCAGAGACTTTGCGATTGTATCCCGAACCACCACTTCTCATCCGTCGATGCCGTACTGAAAATAAGTTGCCCAAGGGTGGTGGCAGAGAAGCCACGGTGATTCGTGGAATGGATATTTTCTTATCACTCTACAATTTGCATCACGATGAAAGGTTTTGGCCGAATGCCAATGAATTCAAACCCGAGAGATGGGAGACAAAATACAAGAACCCGGAAGTACCTGATTGGGCTGGATACGATCCTGAGAAATGGATGAATACTAATTTATACCCAAATGAAGTGGCATCAGACTTTGCCTACCTTCCATTCGGGGGAGGTGCGCGGAAATGTGTTGGTGATGAATTCGCCACTTTAGAAGCTACCGTGACTTTGGCCATGGTATTGCGTAGGTTTGAATTCGAGTTCGATTCGACCAAGTTGGCTGAGACCAAGGTCGGTATCATGGAGCATCCTGAGGATTTGAATCACCCTGTGGGGATGAGGACTGGCGCTACAATTCATACAAGGAGGGGTTTGCACATGGTTATTAAGAAGCGTGAAGTTAAATGATACATTTGTTTGTGTTTATTGGAAACTAGCAGGTTAACATTAGAATGTTGCTGAGGCTGTCACAAGACTGTGCCGCCGTTTTTTTCCTTCCCAACCCCAACCTTGAACCCAAATCCTCCTATAAAATCCTATCTACTGACCGCATGAACTGAGAATGCGCAAAAACTGGGGATTTTGGGCTCGGCCAACTCTACGTTTCCTGAGATTTTCACATGATCACAAAAATTATTTTAGTGAATGAGGTTGAGGGAAACTGGCTAATAACATTGTTGAAGGAAATAAATCATTGTATGGCATAAAAACTACATTTTACGAATTGCTCTATTTTCAACAATGATATTTTTAACAGAAGATGTTTTACTGAAAATAAACTTGAAATCACATTATCCACTGAAAATGAAAACCAATTCTATGGAGGAATAATATTGAGCATAAGCACTATTGAAGATATCATTATTGAAAAAAAAGGTTTTGTCAAAAATAACATATTTTCATTGAGAATGTTAATAGTCCTTTGCAGACCAACCATCTATAGATCCCACATCAAAGTTTATAGACCACCCTATCTAACAGGAGAAAAATCAAGGTTGTGAAAATGCAGACAATCAAAATTTCAGGTAGACATTACATTAGAATTAAGGAAATTACAAAAAAGGTAAGTTCATAATTACAAAAGTCATAGTTTTTATCACAAGGCTTTAATGTCATTGTTTATTTATACATGTTTCACACAAATGATCAATAACTGTCAAGTGGAGTCTAGATATAATATACACAGAAATCCTAATCCCTCCCCCTCCCACAGAATCTATTATATCTAAAGACCCCCATCAACAGTATTAGGCCTCCACCAATGACAGACATCTCAATGATAGTATACAGACCCTTGACCCTGCCTGTTCCACTTACAGTCTGTAAACCCTTCATGACCCTCATACATGACAGGCAGAAATTTTGTCAATATTGACATTTCTAGATAATGACTTGATTGTTTGTATACAACAATCTTGAAAAGGGAGAGACGCCACAATTTTGAAGTATGTATTACATACCATACTTACCATGAGAATGCTACAGTATGGTTCTGTTGTATTGTGCCTGTACAAACTTACCTAACACATATTTTGCACACAATTGTTTTGTATACAAAAGACTTGCACACATTTGCACATATTATACTGAATGGCATTTGGGTGTGCTTTGCATAAGATATTGGTGCAATCCTCTCTAATCCCCCACCTGTACTCTCAAATACCCTGTTACTAACCCTGTTGCTGAAAAAGTTTGTGTCAGCTGTTGTAAATTTTCTCAACAGCCAATTTCTTGTAAATAGCTTATTTCTTGCAAGTACCCTATTTCATGTAAATAGGCTATTCCTTGAAAATAGGATATTTCTCAAAATTAGTCTCTTCTAATAAGCTATTTTTAAGAGATAGCCAATTTTTGAGAAATAGTCCATTTTTGAGAAATAGTTTATTTCAAACTCCATGTAAACAAAATATGCTAACTTGGTAGTCCCTTGTACCCTGTACCCTGATTGTTACCCCAAATACTACAATTTCATGACATAATTGATTTTGAAAACACATTGATGACAATTTGTTCCCTGGATCTGTTATACCACTATGCATCCACAGAGTTGGAGTTACTTTGCATCACTATCACACTCAACCGGGATGCGGCAATACAGTGCACTCTAATGCTCTTGAGTGGAGTGTATCATAGTAGGCTGGTCCTTTTGATCACAGGCTAAGCCCTGGGAGTCAAGGCCATTTTATGTGTTTTTTTGTGCAAGATCAAGAGTATGAAGGCTGTTTTGCGATCTTTTATGTCATCCAGGCTGCTCCATGTATACCAGACTACTATCATGACTGTTTCAGCTCCATTGTTTGCATTTTAATGATAAAAAACATCAACAAGGTTTCACATCTAGGCTGCTTCTAATGATAGAGATATATGTGCAGAATCAGGGTGGCAGTGAGAGATAGTCACACAAAATTTCTATAAATGTAGGAAACATAGGGCATGATAAAGTTATGAGTTCTGACATTTTTGTTATTCACCTTTTATTTTGGCACCATTACATTTATTAACTGGGAATTCGGCAGTAAGAAAAAATTAATCCAATGATGAAAAGGGCCCATTTCCATCAACTCTTAACTTCATTGCCTCTCCTGGATGACGTATTCCCCCTCATCATCTGTCCTTTTGGAGAATAATACCCATGAATCCTGTATGTCCAACAATACCCTCCTCACATTTGATTGGTTGTGGTTGTTGCATAATATTATACATTAACTAGTTAGATTTTTGATCTTGGATAATAATGTTTTGCTAACCTGATTAATCTGGGTCAACTTTGTATGGGTCTGTATCACTTTGGTACCACATCATGAACCAAGTTGTGTAGATGTCTACAGGTTAAATCAGCCTACTACAAGACACCTGTAGAAGACATACCACAAAAATATTCAACATGCATAATTCCATGATAAATTCATGATAACTGTGTTTTGTCACCAATTCATTTTAGTAGTATGTTAACCTCATAAAACCAATTTGGCAACAACCCACACAGCCCCACAGCATCAGTCCATCCGGGTTTTTTTTACTATTTATTATCTGGTAGTGCTGCTGGTTTGGTTTTTTCACCAGATACAGCCTACACCAACATTCAGCTTAGGTCAGCTACCAGCACAGACCACACCAGATGTACCACCTCTACCATCTGCATCTTCTATAGCCCGGTTTGCTGCTTCTCCTTCTTTGTTTTCATCCTCAGTGTCATCATATAGAGCAAAAGGTTCATCCTCAGAACCAGTGACTCCTCATGACCTCTCTATGATGAGCCGTCAAATCTCCTTGGCCTCGCAAACATTGCCGGGCATGGTAGGGTCGCATGTTCCCATCTTTGTCTTTGAGAGCTTGTTGAACTTTTTCTTTTCCTCTCTTGATCAGGGTGGAATGCCCTGTAGCATTGACTAGTTCCTACTCCAGTCCTGAAATGGGAAGATATTCTTTGGCCGATTCAAGCATATGCTCAACTTCTTTGGGGGAATAGTTGGTTTGGCCCATTGGCCAGCCACCCTCATGGCATCCGCCTTGATTGCCGTGACCAGCATGACCACCATCAGGACCTCATCCATCCTTTCGCCTGCCACCATGACCTGTGCCGGGGGCGGCAGATATTCCGCGCTCTCCCCCAAGTCCTCTTCTGACTGCAGATTCTATAACTTGCACTGAATCAATGGCAACTGCAACATTGACTTGTTCCACCAGAGGAGCAGCATCTTTGTCGTCAGGAGATTCCGGCGATTTGTCAAGGTCCGCATTCCTGTGAGAGTTGTCATCAGACTCGCAGCCGAGATCGTCTGCATCGTCGGACATCTTGGAAATGAAAATTAAACTGAGCCCGACATCCCCAAGATATCTTGGGAGAAAGAAATGGAAATGAGCCCAGAAGTACACCCTGAGAAAGAAATAGAAAAATAAACTTTGGAATATTAGGAATGGGAGTGGTACCTATCCTATTTCTTAACATTTAGTATGTTACATAGATAGGAAAACATAAATAGGAATATTAGGATGGAAGGCCTAAGTCATCACACTTAGCATGTTTGGACTGGTGCCAGGGCCAAGTGTTCTTATATCAGTCACCCAGCCTGCAGAATACTTGGTTTTTACATTTACCTGAAATCATGGTTGCATTTGCATTGTTGTTGTCTTGGCACCCTAATACTATTACGAAACAATTTGAGAATGGGATATTATGTTATGAGTAGGAAAGGGAATAGATGTTCCTCCTACTTTTTGGTACTGCTAGAGAGAACAAAGATAGCTTATGGTGTTTGTTGTCTGTCCTCATTGCGATCTTATGCACCATATTATGGCATAAACTCCCCCGGATAAAAGACAGATCAAAACCACCTGTCAAGTTATTAGGCAGCCAACGCAGCCTTGCGTCGGCTTTTCACTGCATCCTTCAAACCCTTTATGACGTTTATTCCTTGGCAGTCGCACTCTTCCTTGGCGCTTGTGTCAATCTCCTGCATCTCGGCCAACCGCGCACGAATCAAAGCCTTCTTTGAGCTCTTCGCGGTCCTCTTCGTTGAAAAATCTGCCAATTCTTCTGCTTGTAGATAACGTTGTTTCTCAACAACCATCGTCATATGAACAAAGCGCTCACGTGCTATCTTTTGAGCGGCGAAGTCATCGCAAACCAAATGATCAATGCCAATCAGTTCTTCGGGACCGAGTGCATTCATGCATATGAGGTGACGAACCGCATGGCCGCGCTCGTATGGGCAAGAAGCGATGAGTTCTTTAACACGAAGGGCATCTTGGCTCACATGACTTCGAAATTCCTTTATCTCGCTGGATGTGTATGACTTTCTGCGTTCAATCTCATTGGTGGGGAACACGTGAAGACTTGAGTACGTAGCGAAGGAGACCTCTTTGTATAACCTTGATGAACAGACACTTATGTCATCGAGGTCCATAGAGGATTCGCGCCTTGGCCATTCCTCAAGGAGAGCGCGTCCTTGGAACTGAGCGTGTGTATCAGTATTGTCAACGGAATCTGACACACTGGAGACACGGCGCGATAGTTGTCTTTGCGACGGTCTCCGCGTGCTCGGGGCGCGTGCTCCTTCGCCGACAATGTTAGATATCATTGTATCTTCACGGTTGCTCTGCCCCAAGCTCGGGGCAGGCCGTTGCCACATTTTAGATGTAGGGTCTCGGAGGAGATCCATTGTTGGCCAATGTCTATATGCCTAAACTCAACTCTTGATGGGGCCGTTTCGAAAACTCTTGCGGTGGCCTATGAAGATCATGCAGCAGCATGCAGCATTCAAGCAATAATGCATGCAAGAAATTCATTTGAACAATGTCAACTCTTCCTTCCAATCCTGTTTATTTACGCAAGGGTAAAAAATGCAGAAAGTCTGGCGTGAACAGGGTCATCACCTTTCCTGGAGAAAAGAGAAATTTATCTCTGAAATATAGTTTTTATTTTCCAAGATAGGTAATTTTTTCGACCACGCACGACAAATGCATATTTGAAAGGATAATATTTTTAGACTTCTTCAAAGACGCACGAGTTGTAATCGCTAATGAGATCCAGTATTAGTCATAAAACAGTGCCAATGTTGAAAATCACCCGAAGAAAAATAGGGAATGCCACCAAAGGAAGGTATCGAAATAAGAAGAACCTGAGTTCGCAAATATAGAGGCCTTTCAGAGAAGTGGCTCGCATGACTTTTGCAGAAATTCTTCCGGGGGTTGAGCATGACTGAGACCGTTTCTCATAAATGACGCGTTTTCGGATTATATTTTAACGTCACAACCCCTCTCGCATTGAAGTGACCATCTCGGCGATGTACCACCATGCCCTTCAACCGTGCAAGCAAACAAAGCAATGGCCATTTATCCCCTGTTACTGCGCTTTACCTGACTAGGCCGTTATTTAGACAGGGATAGCGTCTGATAGCGTCCAAGTATGTAAACACGGATGTCTATTAATGTACACGAACACGAGGTTATAGACGCTAACAGGTAAATTCATTTAAAAATAAATATATTTACCTTTATTAATTGAAAGATTCTGTATTTTCGCCTTTGTGTCTCCCACAAAAACTGTCAACACTACAGCCATCAAACCACCCCACCACTCCACCAAAACTGTTGATCGTCAATCCCGACAGATCGTCATGTCGCCCTTGAATGACGGGACAAAGAAGTCGCTCATTGGCTCCTTCGCCCTTACCCCGCAATGGGTACTATTTCGGGGCGCTTTGTGGGGAGATCGCCAAACCACTGGCACTGCATAGGTTGTTGCTGTTACATCCTCCTCTGCACCATTATTCACTTTGAATGACAGTGACACATCTGACTATGCTCTGTCAATCTACCAAAGGTCCATCCTTTCAAGTCCATAACTTCTCATGTCATTGTGATCAATTCCGGGTCAGAAGATGAAGGATTTACACCCACCAAGCTGTTTGTCCAGATGAAAAATATCCTTCTGAAGAGGTCGAACTCCCATGGCATCACCTTTGCACCCGAAGTTCTCAATCCAGGACACATCAATACGAGGTTCAATTGAAAACCATGTCTCTGTTTCAAAAGGATTGAGTATTTTTCATTTGCCTTGCGCAAGAAGTGTTGAAGAGGAGGTTCTGCACTCATGCAAGTGTGTACTATATAATGTGCATCTTCTCTATTGAAAAAAGTCTAATACTCGTTTTCAGTCTGTACAGCATGGAGGGAGTCCAACAAAAGTTAACCTACGGTGGGGTTGTGATGATGTCAGGAGGGATCGCAACAAATCTCGGGTTCGAACAATGACAATCATTCGACGACTGCTCTAGAGTATGATCTCTGCAATAGAGAGGAGTCTGATGATGGGTCAACAAACAATATGCTGTTGGAAGCAGGCAATGGAAAAGAGCGCACGGTCACTGAGAGAATCCTTCACCGATGAATCAAGTCAATAAGCAAGAAAGCTGAGCGTCTTATTCCTTCAACAAAGTGCATTGTAGATCTTTCTGCCCAGGGATGAATAATCACTCATACTGATGGCATGAATGATTTTGAGGATACTGGAGTGACAAGGTCTGATGATGTGGTAGAGAACATGAAGAATTTCACATAAATTTAGTGTGAAGACTAGATTTCATTTTTTACATTCACTGTGTATATGATGTACTAAGCTACCTGCAATTTGTGTTAAAAATTTATAATTAGTAATCATGGATACATACATATAATGGTTCTATAAACAGTCAATGAATAATTCAAAACGAACATAAAGAAATTACCTATGAAACTTTTCTAATGCCAAAACATTAAAAATAATATGTTGCTCAACTCGTCTAGTGTCTTAATGTGGTTGAATATTCTGTCAGTGGGTGTGAATTGCATTGAAAACATACCGATTGCTTTGTCAACATACCAATATGGAGCTTGAAATACGATACATGACCACCAGAAAGAATTGCTTCATCTTTCTATGCAATAATTTCACAGCTGTGTGAGCCTGTTAGGACATAACTCTTAGGTCATGACATTCAATAACCTGAGCTGTTTATGGACCTCCAATGATATCTTTATATTTAAATTCAAAATCTTATAATAATCATCCTTGATCCTAATCAGTCATAAATTTTACGAAAGTTATGCAACAGATATAATAGTACAATTCTATTCCAAAGTGAGTGTGACATCTTGATCAAGATAACAAGAGTCTCTTGAGCATGTACACCATCACCTCCAAACATGATAAGAAACAACTAAGTCAAGAAACAAGGCAACAATGCAAAGAATAGTGAAAGAACTCAGTTGCAGAAGGTGACTTGATCATCAAAAGCAAACCTTCAAGTCAAGTATGCCAATCAAAACAACCACCATGTCAAGGAAACCTGCACCAACAGCAAAGGAAAGAAAACCAAGAAACTTGTTTACATGATCAGCAATGGCAACCCAAAAGAGCTTCAAATCAAGTCGGAAAAGCACTTCTTCAGATTGGTGATCAACACGGGATCAAAAAAGTGGAAGCAGTGTTGTCAGCCGGGGTGACAAGCATTGGATAGAGGCTAAAAGGATGCCATGGAATTATTGAGGTTTTGATAGGACACACAGTCGGCTATGCAACCACCCATTCATTAAGCTAAACAAACTTATCCTAGCAAAATGAAGCATATTTGGGCAAAACCATACCCAGTCCCACTAAAGAATTGTGAAGTCTTTCTATATTAAATCTTGCAACAAATGTCAACCTCACAATATTTTCAACGAACCCAATTATGGACATCTCCAATTAGTACCCACACTACATGACAAGGAACCCTTCAAAAAGGCAATGTAGTCTGCACAAGATCCTGGATGGTCTTCAGCCAATGCAATCTAAAGAACAAGGAAATTGAATATCAGGTTTACATCTTTTCAATAGTCAATGCATTTACTAATTGACATGAATATGTTTTCATTTGTATAGAGAATACTGAAGGCTGTGCTCCCAATTTGATTCAAAATAGTTCCGTTGATACCCATGACCTGCAAAAGCTGGTCATAATAATGACAATGAATTAATTGGGGAGGAATTCCAAAAACTACTTGTAAGTTCTGACATTACTAGACTAGCGAACCAATGTCTGTCAAAATACTATGACACAAGCAGTAGCAGACCTACATCTCACATTCATTGACCAAGTCTCTCTCTCCTGGGAAGACAAGTGGTGATTCTTCCATGACTAGATCATATGTAAGAGTGCTCATTCTTCTGCAAGAGTGTAGACAATGAAGTAAAGGTTATCTGTAGACTTCATGGGATAACATCCATTCACCAAACTGGCACTTGCATGAAATGCCACATTGACAAGGTTGTACTGTGAGTCGGGATCAGTATAGGTAGTGACAACACTACTGTAATTTCAGCAAAGTATACAAAAGGGTCATGAATAGGAGTTGAAGAGGGAGCAAATCTCAGCAGGAGTGATGGAAAGTGTGAATGAAAAGCGTTGTGGTGATCAACCTATTCCTGACACAACTGGTACAGACCAGAAGGCATTTTCATATGGATTATAGATTCATGCTGTGTACAGTAAACAACATTTTGAGAGTAAACAAAAGCATCAGTCCAAGCTAACACAGAGGATATTGATGGAGGACTACACTCCTGGTGCATTGCAATCTTAAGTGTACTCTACGCCGCAGTTTGTGATACAAAAGTTTGCTTTAATTGTAAGTATAATCCCTCCTCCATCTGGGATCCAGCAAAATAATGTGAAATAGATCTGTATGAAAAATCCCATGTGGATGTCTTTAGATTAATTGCATTTATGGCTAGCAACAAGTGAATGCAGCTAGAAAAAGAACACAATGAACAACATTTTCAGATGGAGCAAATTAAAGATGTGAAAAAATCTATAGCACTGCACTTGTTAATGAGTACATGCCCCTTTGCCTTGTTATGAAGTAAGAGATGCACATGTAGAGGAATCTCAATATGGTGCTCAAGGCACTGATGACACTGTGGACAAGTGTAAATCTCCAAGCTGCTTCTTCAAGAATGCTCCTGTAGCTGCTCTGTCATTGGATATTTGTTGAGGAGAATATAAAAAAGCAAACATTTATCATGCATGCAATGACTATTGGCTAGATGATGTTAACAGAAATCCAGTAAAAAAGAAAATTTGTATTGATTGTATGCAGCTCAAGAAAGGAATAAATAGTGGATAGGTGTTAGTGGTGTTAGTAAACGTATTATGTTTGACAATCAAAGGGTCATAGTGAAGTTGAGGTAAACGAATAACATTTTAAAGTGGCAATGTATTTTATTGTGGCTAACAAATATACACAACAATTACTTTGAAAATTACTTACTACTTTACTTCAAACAGTAGATCCCCATTTTCAAGGACAAGTTGTGCCATAACTGCAACTGACCAAAACACATTACCATTCTGTGTTGCTTCATGATGGAAATAGCTGTCCAAAATTGCAAAGCTTTTGAGGCAGGCATTTACCACCTCATGGTACCCATGTACCTTTTTCTGCAATGCATCTGCCTCCTCCAAGGAACCCTGAGTACATTAAAAAATAGGAAGCAGTTCTACCCTGATTGTCCTCTTATGAGTCCATAGTCAAATATTGCATTGGCTGCAATTCACAAGCACAGCAAGCCAAATCTTTTTGAATTTGTTCAAAAGATTCATTTACCTTACCCTTTACTTCTTGACTCGGGTCAAACTCCCAATTCTTCAGGGGGAGACTGAAGTCAAGACAGCTCTTACTTGGAAGAACATGGTGCCAATGATGTTTCCTTGGCCTACTATGAGTTATAAGACAGAGCCGAAGTTGAGGAAGACCTTCAAGATCTTGAGGATGATGACACTGCCCATAAGATGCTTGCAATTAATATCTACCACTTTTGCCTTCAGGATGATCATCAAGAGCCCCAAGGAGCCTACAACTACCACGTGGGATGTTGAGTCCTTGTCTCTCAAAATCATCTAGACCCAATCATGGAGAAACCCAACTACTCTGTCACCTACATTCTCCTGTCGAGGAGTGAGATTTTGAAGGATAGTAGCAAGGACATTGTCCATTACCACTTTCAGTCCCCTTACCTTCCCACATAATTCCTCCATATGGCAAAAGTGATGTATCAAAAATAAGGCGTATTCTCCATGTCTCTGCTCCCTTGTGGTTTTTGAGTAGAACTTCCTCAGGACAATTATGGATGCTGTATGAGACATGGGCACATCACTCAGTAGATGAGTTGGTCAGTCAATCTGCACACACCATTTTGGGCTGGATCATTTTGTGTTTGAGAAGGATAAGATTTTGGATCTGCCCATCAAGTGTATTGAGTGAGATGTTTCTCTACAAAGGGAATGTTGATGCACTATGGGCAAGGGTGATATAACAATGACTTATGATGCCAAAAATCAAGTCATCCACTTGAAATTGATGAGCTTCATGCTCATCAGTATACATGACAACCTTAATTGGATGCAGCAATGGTGTCTGATGTCTATTGAAATGTTCATGGACAACTGTATTAGATGGGCTGTTTTTTGTTATTGTTCATAGGTTGATTACTGCTATGTCATTTGAGTACAAATTGGCTAAGGTTGCTATAAAATATATTAGATTTGAATTTGAATTCTAGTTTAATAATTCTTGTTTTATGATATATGTCGTTTCCCTCAACATCAGTCCTCAGACATAGTATCTACATATAGTGTCTGATTATCATTAACAAAACTTTTGTATAAATGTCTTTTAACAGCATCCTGCAACCACGCTTTCCTTATGTCTTCAATATATTCTAAGTATGTAGACTTCAGCTGAGCAACATTTTGCATTTGTAGAATAAAAATTCTCAGACATCATATCCATGTTTACCTTTCCTGCCCTGAACTACATTACATCATCCTTCACATTGAAAACTGTCTCAATATTATATTAATTATTGTCATCATTGTGTTAAGAATTATGAACAAAATCTTAAGAACCTTCTGATATTTGACCAACAAATTATGCATGTCAATTGTTGCTTTGGCTAGAGAGAATTTGTCTTCTCAATATTGCAGTTTTGTGACCCACAGACAGAACCATTTGCATGAATAAAGCATGTCTGGTTGATTTTCTAAAACTTTCCTGCTTTGGTACATAAAAACCATTAAGTTGAGTGTAGGGTTGTTGAGTCAGGCTAGGGTATAAAACTTCTTGATTGATTTCAATTGGAAAATTTGTGTTGTCTTGTCATCTACCCAACATAGCTTCAAACATGGCAAATGATCGCATATATGGATTTCATTTAAGGCCCAAATCCATAAATTAAAGTCCAGACCTATTGTGTAATAATCTTCTGTTATTTGAATCGACCTTTCTGCACCATAGGACACATAGTCCCATGTATCATCATTACATCTAACCAACCCAAGTATACATCAATGTCATAGACTATATTTATGAATTCCAGCATTGCTCTTTTTGGGTGATTGGAGGTAGGACTAAGAACTCAAATCACTCTTTTTGACTAGTTGAAGAAGCACATGTGAATAGTTCTTTGACCCATTTGAAAATAGTCTTGGAAGGCAGATAATGATACACCAAAGCATATCATTTTCTGCACAGATAGAAGCTTCAAACATGGAGATATGTCACACTCTTGAAAACATTAGTTTTATTAGTTGACAAATTATGCAATCTAGAAATGGGGAACATGATTGCAGAAGGTCAACTCAGTCACTATTTGACATAGGCCAAGTATCTGCTTACATGTGTAAGCTCTAGGAGCTTCAAAATGGAACCTCCTAAAGGTTTTTTTCACTTTGCAACAAGCAAAGGAAGTACAAAAGTTTAAGATATAAGTTTCTTAGAAACAATATCCAAAAGATGTTTTCTTTCTCAGAAAACTTCTTATGGGATTGGTAGTTAAATCTCTCAACTGCCACAACTACATCCAATCTCTACAAAGAACAGTTATCATGTAACTTACATGATAACTTCGTGTTGTGGGGTTCTTTTTGCTACAGCTAATATTTAACTCATAATAAATAAAAACAATTATGCTTCAATCTGTTTCTACACAAATATCTTAATGTGTAGAAACGGCCTTTGTCACTATCAATTGATAGACTCTTTGTGACTTTAAATCCGGATTGTCTGTATGTCATCCTATCATCCATTGTCCGTCTGCTATCAGTAGGTCAACAGTGTTGGTTTTGTCCGTCAGTCCTCCAAATTTTTTTGCTGGAAGCATTACGTGATACCTTGGTTAGTTACGTGTGGCACGATGCTTGTGCTGCCTGACACTAAGAGTCGTGATGCCACAACTGTGCTAAGAGTTATATACTCTGCCAGTTGAAATGAGTTCTACTCACGGGTGGACACATATTTTAAACATATAGTCTAAAAATAAATAATATTGCCCAGGTACGTCACTGAGGACTTGGTCCCAGTTGATGCAAGTATACTCCGCTCTAGTAGCAGAATTCGTACTTAGTACTTAGTGCAAGTGGAATAAAAAATGACCATTCGTGACATATCAGTCACGCAAGGTGGCACATAAACTAGCAGTGAGCAAGTCCCTCTTAAAACAGAGGTAATTAAATGTAATGCATAGGGTTGATTATTTTCCTATTGAGCAATAGGTGCGGTGTACACTAAAGCTGGTCCCAAATGGTCCCATGTGCCCAAATGGTCCCAAAATTTATTCTATCATAAGTTAATATTGATGAATTTTTTA
>JALLPD010000164.1:0-19893 GCA_036940065.1 Cyclotella cf. meneghiniana
CAACAACCCACACAGCCCCACAGCACTTTCCACCTTGTTATATTTTTTTCTAGTTATTATCTAGAATTGCTGTTGGTTTTGTTTTTATCCTCCCAGAACCTACACCATATTTGGCTTAGGTCATATTATTTTTCAGCTCTTCCATACTGGTATTAATCACTGACTATCTTATACTTGTTGTTGCTTCTATAATTGTGTTATAATTGTTGATTATTTTATTGGTGCTCGTTTTTTAGCTCTAAATGGAATGAGACCCAAATAAATAATAAGTAAAAAATGCTTATTTTGCTACAGAAGAAGCACATAGAAATATATGCAAACTTGCTTCAAAACATTTTTAGTCAGCAGACCACAACACAGCAATATACCCTATAATAATGAACAATACAAAAGAAGATTTCCTAAGATGTACGATAGCTGCATACAAAAAAGAGCTGTGCTCTGTCTGTCACCATTTGGTGGACAAAGATGATGTCATGGGTAGAGTAAAAAATTATTGGCAAGATCACATCAATAAAAAGATCATTCTTACAGTGTTCAATTGTGCTGTTGTTTTCTTTGTATCAATTCTCTTTTGCACATGAGTTGAAGTCAGCAACAACACAAACTCCTCAGCCAATAATGATCTACTGTATCCATATATTGGATATCTTAGCAATGTCCTATACATTAGCACTAATCACACTTCCTGCAAATGACAACGTCTTTGATCAAGTACATAAGCATCACAGAAATTTCCTTTGGGATCAAGAATCGCAAAATTCATGAATTAGGAATTTTGTCAGTATTGATACTGTCAAGGCATCAAATGACCCAGAAAAGTATGTTCAAATTCCTATGTACAATCAGATGTCTAGTATAATGACCAAAATGTTGTGCATTAAAAAGAAGAGAAATAAGGATTTTGTCCATTTTATCTCAGGAGCCTTGATGTAAATTGGAAATTCACTTGATTGATTCCCTTCGCATTGATGTGAGAAGGGAACCAATAAAGTGAATTTAGGGTTTTGTCTCTTGTGGATCCCAAACAATGGATACAATTGTGGCAAATTTTTGAATAGAATGAACAAGAAGAGGTTTTGCTTAAGTGACAACTGCTGATGTGGGATATTGTCCATTGAATGTAACAGATTGGAAAGATCAAATCCATTCATCAAAAATTGGTATCTATCTACATAGAAACATAAAATATAATTAATTGGTGACAAATGATTTTTTAAATTCAGTTGACTCAGTTTTGTGGAATCTACCATTTTGCCAGCCAGGCATCATGATACTCCTAGGATACCCACTGCTCCTTTTTTACTTAACTGTCTTACATAGTTGATCAAGTCTTAAACATTGATTGGGTTTGTTCAGTCCATATTCAGCCACAATTAGGGGCTGCAAAAGGTCGTTTTTTGTTATAAAGCAGACAAATTCATGTACTACAGCCCAAATAGGTATTGGATCTAAAATGCTCAAGAAGAGATTATTTTCAACAGCGCAACCAGGGTAAAAATACAATTAGCATTCTTGTACTCATGTAGGGGGCTGTAGACACAAAATAGTCATTTTACATTATGGTTCAATTGTTATCAAAAACTACTTTGACTTAGCTATGGCATGGAGAGTGATTTCCTATTTTTCAGAAAAAAAATTACTTCATAAAGTAGAAATGGTAGTGCAGTGTTTTTGAACCAGTGACTGTTGTATGTAAAATGTATGTACTTAAGTACTTAATTTGCTACATGCCTTTTACTTGTGTATTGGTACGATCCATACATGCTGACCTATTGTTGAATAGGTTAAACTAGTGAATGGTTGAGGAATTAATTTGTGGACTAAACTAATTAATTGAAAACTACTAACAAAATTCTCTCTTTGTTCTTGGTCAGCCTGAGGAGTCCTCCTGGACATGCAGTCCACACCACATCGCTTTCAGACCAAAAGTGGATACATACTACCCATGCTTATCACATGCCAAAGACATACCAGTGCCAATATGCAGCATAATCACACACGACTTGGACAGATGCTCAGAGAAAGGTGCTACTCCAAGTGCATACTCCTTTCTCATAGCCCCCCAGTTAGCCTGACATGGCCCCTTTTGGTAAGAAGGTCTTGTAAAGGACTCAGTACTATGTTAGTACTCAGCTACTGCTCTGTATGTAGCTGGAAACCATTGTCTGCTAGCTAGTCCTGTATGCACAGGTTATCAGCTCTTTTGATACATTCCCCTTGTAAACAAAAAGGCTCTAGACATAGGTAAGACAATCTTCCCCCCCGCATGGCAAGGCTCTCTCTGCCATGAATCGAACAAGCAAGAGAATGGTATTAAAAACTCCACCTATTATTTCCTCAAAATGATGAGGTGGAGAAAGAAGATGCCAGGTTAAAAATTGAAAAGACCTCATGCACAGCTTGTATGTAGTAAGTTGTCTTCACTGTGGTAGGGCTGTGATTTAGTTGGACCAATAGCCAATAGCAAATATCATTTCTGGCAATTATTTGTATTTTTTACGATCGGCCTTCTCACAAAAAATCATGATTTAGTTGTAGAATCTTAAAAACATCAACTAGTAAATAGTACAATAATGCAATACCGTCTTCAACAAGTCAAGAATAAATTATTTTAGTTACAACAAATCAATTTTTCACCAGGTTCAGTAAAATTTTGAGGTAATGTTACTCGTGAGAGAGTTTCCCACCATTGCCACACTCTCTCAGTTGTTTTCTTCTGCAAGTCTGCCACTTGCATGGTCAAACCGGTGATATGTACTACTTGACTGATGGCAGCAGTGATGACATCATTGTGAGCCATGGTAGTTTTTGTGCAGATAGAGTAGAAATTTTTTTATTTCTAGCATTAATATCAATTAAATTAGTTATGTCTATGAATTGATGAATTAGTTTATTTGCTAATATGAATTCATGAATTAGTTTATTTCCTAAAATTATTTAATCAATTAAGTTTCGAGTTAGTCATTTAATTAATCAATTAATTTTATTATTTAATGAATTTATCAAGCCTTGTTGCTGGGTTTGGAGGCAGCCTGGCTCAGCAGCTTCTGGGTTCCATGGCTGCCAGCTATTGGCATTCTGCCAAGAGTCAAATGCTGTTGGGTTTTTTGTATGTCCAGTTGGCAGAAGCCCAGATTCATGTGCAATCAGATACATGGTCTGCAGATGCTGTCAATCATGCTGGCTGTTGGGTGCAGTAGCTGCCAAGGTTCTGTGTTTATGCACAGGGGTTTGCATGTCAAGCATGGTCGAGAGAGAGGCTGCATGCATAAAAAATGGTGGGCGTCTATTGGACTATTGGACCCTATCAAAAAATTAGTAGTCAATAGCACTTGCTATTGGGCTATTAGGCCTTGCCAAACTGCAATAGTCAATAGCAAATTGCACTTTTTCTATCTATTGCACTATTGTGACCTACTAAATTGAGAATAGTGTTGGCCAATACTGAATAGTACATTTGAGCAATATTTACTATTGGCCAAACTAAATCACAGCTTAAGTGGAATGGAAAAGATCAAACAAAGGATCTCTGTATTTGATGCTGTCAACAATAAGCTGGAACTCTGCATATGTTGATACACTTGGTAACACTGGGATGTAGTATGATGGTCAGGTTTTTGTTTACGTGATCACATTCAATGGTAGAAAGACCCTCTATCCATACTCCCAACTTCATTGGATTGTGCACCTTCTTCAGGACTTGTTGCCTTGGAGCACAATCAAACTGATGATGCCTCCTATTTGCTCAACTTAAGGCCTCATTAACATGATGGTCACAGAGCCATCTGATGGACTGTGAATCAGTGATCAGCGGTACATTTAGGAACATATCTTTGGTAAAGGCAAGAAAACCTGAAGCACTCACGAGGATACTAGCAAAAGTTATTTGCATGGCATGCATTGCTATAGCCAATGAATCATCATTTATGTCTTCAGCAGAGGCAATATTTTGTGGGGGTTTGGTATGCACTAGGGTTCACTAACTGTCTGGTGCATTCATTCACAGATTTCATTCAACAGAGGATTCTTGCTTGTCAAGCACACATCCTTGATGTTGAATTTGTCTAGTAGCCCTTGAATGGCACTACCTATGAACACTCCTCCCTTGTCATGTACATAAAGTACTGGTTGGGAGTAACAACAAAGCCAGCATTGTGTGAACTTGTCCCAAATATGCGCTGAAGTCTTGTTATCAATTCAGATAAGCTCAACTAGGTTTGAGGCAGTGTCAATGCAAATCAAGGCATTGGACTCTACTTGTCCGCCATTGAACTTGATTGTTGATGGGTCAATTAAGTTGATAGCAAGTTCATCCCAGGGTACAATACACACCTCTCTTTTGGGCAACAGACCATATCCTCAGCATTGTAGTTTGCACCATTGATAGTCTTGGTACTTAAGCTTGTCAATGTGTTGACACAAAGATGGATGGTGATAATCTTGTTTTAACATGTGATGCAATCTGTCTTGACCTGGATGTTCCAGTATTTGATGGAACCACTTGACAATGTCAAGCACCAACTCCTCAGGTAAGGCAATTTTCCAATTGTCCTGAGCGGGGTCTTTCTTGTAGCAGATGATGTCATCAACACCATCATCTAATTTTAGCTTGATGTAATTCTCAGGATATTTATTGTGGAGAGCCAGAAGTTTCTTGTCCTGCATTGCAATTCCAATTTGTGTGCAAAATTCAAAGGATTATGGTCAGGATGGGAAATCTCTGAGAGGTTGAGATTGCACTCAATCAACCCCACCAATTCATCATTGCAAAAAATGGAGTCCTCTTGTGTCAGGAAGTACTTGTCATCTTGGATGTCAGAAACCACTGCGGGCTCTAAAAGATTCTTCCCTTCTGTGATCTGAACTGGTGTAACCAGGTGATGGAGCCGAAATAAATTATGAGCTAGTATATTGCGGGGGGCTTCAATGTAGTGAAATTTTGGTGAGAATTCTTCAACCTTGTTGTGCCAATGCAATACTCGTTGTGTGATTAAGATATCAAATGCTAAGTTTTTATGGTCAATGACGACATGAATGTAAGAACAAAGAAACATACTTCATATCTCATCAAGAGAAGCCACATTGGAAAGCATTTCCTTTTCCATCAGGATATAATTTTGCTGTGATTTTGACAGCTTACAGGAAAAGTAGGAACTGGGTGGTCTTCTTGTACAATGCAAGTACCTGATTTAGATGCATCTATGTACACATCAAACCATTTGTTATTGTCTGGATAGGCAGCGAGAGCATCTGCTGCAATCAATGCACACATTTTTCAAATTCTATTTGCATGTCAGGGGTCCAAGGTATTGGAGCATGTTTCTTCAACCCTGAGTGGTCAGTCAAAAGTTTGAGTATGTGACCATGACTTGGCCACATATCCCAGTAATAATTGATACAGCCAATGAACATCACAGTTCAGACACATTCTGGGGCCAATCCATATAAAGGATAGCATCTATTTTTTCTCCCAGGGTTTTAGACCCCATGGAATGAGCCAATAATCTAGCCAGTCAGTTTCTTTGATCAACCATTCACAATTAAGTGGGTTAATGGTGAAGCCATATTCTTGTAGACAACATAATATAGTGCCGAGCAGCTTGATGTGGTGATCCCAATCTGGGGAGAAAGCACCAACATCATCAATGTACACATAAGCATGATTGATGCCAGCTTATACACTTCCATGATTGACGGGGTAATATCAAGAAAACATTTGAGTCCCATCGGCAGCATCAAATATTTATATTTCTGAAATGGAGTGATGATGGTACAGAGGTCATGATTATGTTCCTCAAGCTTAAAGGTATAGTATTGCATACAAATATCAAGTTTAGTGAAAAACTTAGACCCTGAGTGTTTGTGCAAGATATCAGTGATTATCGGCAGCAGGTATTGTCTGCCTTTTACAACTTTATTGAGTTGGCATAAGTCACTGATCCTGCATACATGTCCATCCTTTTTTGATACAATGTAGGATGACAAATCCCCTTCACTCTCTGTTTTGGGAACTAACGCTCCAAGCTCAACAAGGTGATTTAGTTCTGTTTTGAACATTTTCAAGTGCACATTAGGTACTGGGTAAGGTCATAAATGCAAGGGCTTTGCATCAGGTAACAATTCTTAGTGTACTTTGCAATGTTGATAAGTACCAACGCTACCATTACTCATCATGCTGATGTGCTGCAACACCTTCAGCAAGTCTGCTTTTTGGTGGAGATTTAGATTTGTGAGCTTGTCCACAACATCTGTGAAATATGTCCATATATACTTAGTTTCATGGATTTTGGCAGCATAACAGCACAACCAATTTTTGCCAAGGAGGTCATCCTCTGTATGTATGAAGAACATGTCTTCCATAGTGTTGAAGTCTGTGGAGTTCAGACCACCGGGTGAATGTAGGGGTATGGAACAATGAAACCATTCCATGAGTAATTTAGTTTAATTCTCACTTTCATCAGGAAATAAGTACCCACGATAATGTCATTCTTGACATTGTCATTGTCCAAGACAAGTGATTTTTGTTTGCCAATACTCCTGTTTCATCAAACTCAGACAATCTCAAATCTCTGAGCGTTACTACCTCTTGTGCCTGGATCTTTCTGGCAAGATTGGTGACATTTTGTGTCATACTGATTGTTTTAGTGATGGCCTTTGCAGTAAAGCAGTTCTTTTGAACAATAAAATGGTGCAGCTGGAGTCAAGAAGAACTAATAGGAGTCTTTGACTTTTTACCATATTGATGGTATCATGGTTCATATTTTGACCGAGGACTCTTTGTTTGGTAGATAAACTTTTGGTTCATGAAAGTTGTAATCAGGTTGGTCAACCTCTGTTTGAAGGGTCTGAAATGTTGAGAGGTATGAAGCATCCCCAGTAGAGGAGAGGGAGTTAACAGTCAAGTCATCACTGACAAACTCAACAGGATTAGGTGTAGACATACAAGTATTGTTCTCATACAATGATGCCTTACTATTTGAGAAAGAGTGAGTATGTTCATCAATTTGAATGATTTTAATGTCTACAAACTCATCATCTGGTTGAATGGCATTCAGGTCCGGAGGCAAGTCCCAATTAAGGCAGTTGCTAGCTGAAAAGGGTTCCTCTACTGGAGTGGCCTTTCAGGCATGTCACTTGGTTTTTGTGCATCATCTTTTTCCTTTTTGCACTTGGGGGCAGCAAGAGCCAAGAAAGTGGCAAAGATGCTACTTCAATGGTGGGACAGTGCTCTCCTTCTTTATTCAAGTAACAGTGAGCCCATTTGCAGGACCAAAGACTATTGTGTTCTTGGTTGGCAATGTGGTTGTTTTTGCCAGACCCGGATCTGCTGCTGGAGTGAGGAGCAATTGAAGAGGATTGCCTCAAGCACTTGGGGTACTTGTAGGAGGTGGAGGATCTCCGCAAGTGAGACCTGCTTGGTTGATGGCCAGCAACAACATACATGGCATGATGATCCTTTTGGGTACCATCACCATATTGATGATGACAATTGCTTTTTCAATTAAGATCGTGTTTATCATCCTTGTGATCCTTGTGGGCGTGGTAGCAATTGTTCTTGCAATCCTTGTTGCAATCATCAAGAGCGTTGCACTTGTTGTGATCATGGTATTGACTGTATCCATGGCATGCTGTCAGATGGAGGCAAGTTTGAGGTCATGTGATAAATTAAGTCCTTTGTAATGGCACAGAGATTTTACATCACTCACAATCTGTGGCTTTTGGCCTGCAAGACAGGCAACTATGGACTTTGGCGATGAAAAATTGCAAGATGGAGTCATTCAATGTCAACTTATGTCATCAGTTGACATCACTTAAATTCGAGGTTGTTTCAGGTCATCACTAAGGGTTGTTAAAATGTCGTCAAATCTTGTCACTTGGGTCGTCAAAATGTCATCAGCTGTCATCACTTTGGTCATCAATAGGACTTCATATGTTGTCACTTTGGTTGTCAATATGTCTTCATCATGTTTTCACTTAAGGTCATTAGTCATCCTTGGCATCACTTTGCTTGTCACTATAATCAGCTCAGCAGACAGTCATATATTGGTTTAGATATCGAGATAGAAGTAACTCAACAGAAAATGAAAAAAAGCTAAGAGCAGTTATTTAGGCCACACCCCTTTCAGCCTTACGTCCGCTTCCACCTTCTGCCCGCATCTTTTGTCAGAGCTCTTCTCATGAGCAGTTATTTATGCCACACCCCCTTTGGCCTTCCGCCCGCTTCCACCTTCTGCCTGCATTGTTTGTCAGAGCCATTCTCCTTGACATTCCCCTTCCCAAGATGGACTGTAATTAAAAATATTTGGGTGACAATTGAGGTAAGTCAATGGATTTGTCAATATTTAGGGTAATCAGTTGGGACCATGTTTGTGCTACTGATGACTTGTGAATCATATCTCTAATTGGAAGTGGTTGACGGAATATTTTTAAGTCATGTGGCTGGCCTGGACCCCTTTCTTATTTGGAATTGTTGTCAAAAATCTTGTTGATGGGCATTTATTCTGATAATTATTCTTGAATCAAACGTGTTTGCAAATTGCTGACTGGCTCAAACTAAAGTGAAACGTATGATCACTTGATTGTCAAGCGGGTAGAAATTTTCCAGAGATGGCAAGCTTGAGACCATCACTGGCATAGTAAAGGTATGTCCTCTTTTGGTTTTGTTTACTACCTCAAAAGCTTGATAAGAAACAGCAACTAAGATGAATGGGCAAACCTTTTATCTTTAATGACTGATTAGCCCACAGCGCCTTCATCAATTCAGTTTTATCAGTTCTTGGGGGAATGGGGGTATCTCCCAATTGCTCAATCAAGTTAAAAGGTGATGATGTTGCTCAAGGGCTTGAACAAGCTTTCCTGTGGTGTGAACATGCTTGTTTAATACTCAATTATCAGGATTTATTTGTTTTTTTGCACTCAAATTGAAAGAGGTGGAATTCAGTCAGCACATTCAAAAGCCAGTAATGTAGTGGAGATGAGATGTCTGGGTGACAAATGGAGAACACTGTACAATCTCCTGCTTCAAAAAGTATCTTGCAGCACAAGGGTATCGCTGCATTGCTAAAGAGGGGATTGAACACAGTGAACTAGGCATTCAGTTGGCTCCTTGCATTGAGAATGAAGCTCTGCATAAAACGTATCAAACTCTATACTCTCTCATGATTTTTACAGAATCCAAGGGATTCATTCAAGCAAAAGAATAAACAATTAGTAACATGCTTCATTTACCCACTTACTTCTATTGCTTCTTATTTCAACATTGCACAAGACTTCATCGAGCTGTTTGTAAAGAGGGCTGGCATCAGCACCAATACTAGCCAATACGCAACTACTGGTATGCAGTTAGTAAAGATAGCAGGTACCAGCACATAAAATTGGCTAATCATTAATAACTGAGGAGTTCGTAAACGTAGCAGGTGCCACTGTGTAGCTGCAGGAACAGTGCATTTGTTTGAGATAATGGCAAGAAGGTTCTTATTAAACTCAATAAGATGTTAAGGTGGTAGGTGCCTTCACTTTAATAATCCAAGGTAGCAGGTGCCACTTCAGTGGTAACAGACAAGTCTAATCCTATTGCCTACTATCAAGGATATGGCTTAATATCTCATTTTAAATTGTAGTTACATTAAAGTTATCTTTTGCTCTACAATGCGTAACCACTGAGAATTCAAGTTACCACACTTCAAATAAACTGATCATAATTCAAAATACACAGCTGCATTTTTACACCATCAAATTAGCCAATTCATTTACCAAATCATCACGCTTCTGCTCAGCATGCCAATGTGCTGCTTCTTCTAAAACCACATCTTTGTGTTGCTTTTCTGTGATGTTATCGCATTTTGAGATCTTCATTGGCATTCCCCACTGTTGTCTTCCCTCTTGGTAAATATGCTTTCTGAATACATCACATGGAAATGCAAGGTACTCTTCTCTTGTCNTCTGCTCTTGTCTGTTGAAATGCCAGTGGCATTATTCTTTTGTTTAAACCAATTTTCAAAATCTTCCTCGAGAAGTCCACCTGCATCATGATTGTGGCATTGAGGGCATTCTCTTATGGCAGCCTAGTCTAACTTACTCAAACAAGCAATCTCTGCCTCAATAATTTTGTTATCATTTGCAACAATGAGCTCTCTTGCTTCTAAAGACCTCTTGAGATTTTTCATGTTGTTTATGAACCTACTTTTGGGATACCTCTTGAACCATTCCAATGATTCCCATGCTTTTTCTAGAGATAAAAGGTGGAAGGTTGAAGATTTATCCTGAAGCAGTCTGATGAGAAGAGCTTTAGCTTTGCTA
Source organism: Cyclotella cf. meneghiniana (assembly GCA_036940065.1). Taxonomy (NCBI): domain Eukaryota; phylum Bacillariophyta; class Thalassiosirophyceae; order Thalassiosirales; family Thalassiosiraceae; genus Cyclotella; species Cyclotella cf. meneghiniana. The sequence goes on from JALLPD010000164.1 coordinate 10,303, forward strand.
TTCTTCCATGGCTCAACTTTTGGTTTTACTTTGAAGTTAGATGGTTGTGGATTCAAGAGGTGCTGGACTAATTTGGGCTTTCTGCCTGTTTGTATCAAGCCTTGTTTGGCAAGCTTAATCTTTAGTTGCACCACTTTGTATCCCATCAATTCCACCTCTGATTCAGTTACTTCTTCTATGAAATGATTGATATAGCCATCATCAAACCCAATCCTTTTCTCATAGCCCCTATTCTCATCCTCCTCTTGGTTGGGTTGATTGTCAATGTTGTTAAATTCTTCATCGTTCTCATTTCCAGTCTCAACAGCTCTTCTGATTCTAGAAAACAAAAACATACTCAGCTTCGATAGCACTATTTTACTCCTACCAAATTGGTGAATGGGGCTTTGCAATTGGAAGACCAACAGAGAGGAAGGAGCAGGGGTTTGGCTGGTTGCGATGGAAAAGACAGAGAGGAAGAAGCATAATGGTTCAGTCTGTTGTGAGTCACAACTGGTAGCTGCAAAAGCAAGGGTGAAACAAAAAAAAATTACACGTCCATTAGGCATAGTTTATATTTTTTACCATAGGTCATCAGTGTCGTCAAGAAGGTTGTCAGTGTTGTCATGAAGGGTCGTCATGAGGTCATCAACTGCCTTCAGTTTGGTCATCAAAAGGTCTTCATGTGCCATCACTCTGGTCGTCATTAGGTCTTCAAATGTCATCACTTAGGTCATCACATTGTCATTAGGGTCATCGCATTGTTGGTTCTGATGTTGTCATTTGGGTAGTCACATGAGTGAGAAATTGTAAAAGTTGTTAGTTGTCATCCGTTGTCATCAGTTGTCATCGGTTCATTGCTTGAAAATCTTCCACTGACAAACTTGCCTGTCTTGCAGGCCCTGATCACCTGTTTTAGGCCTGTCATATCCTTGTCCTCCATCACATAACTCCCCAGCAAAAATTGCCCTTCAACTAAAATTCCCTATTGAATATTCTTCTGCCCCCCATTCCCCTACCCCCAGTTGTGCATACCACCAAAATCCCTATGAAAAATTGATCGCTATGTAAATGAAACCATTAATAAAATTGATTGTTGTGTATTTAAAAAAGGCCAATACTGAGTGCCATGCCTACCTGCATTTTTTCATTCCACCAAACTCTCCATCAAAACTTGATTGTTGTGTAGTTGAAAAGAAGGCACATTCCACAGTTGTGAGGATGATTGTGAAACAAATTGATTGCAAAAATTAAAAATTAGTGGCAAGAAAGTGATTGAAAAATGGGAAGATCTTTTTTCTTGTGCTTTGCTACCTGTAGGTGCTTTCTTTAGCTGGCTACAGAGCATTCAATGTGGCATTGGAGACAGCTTTGTAACAATTTAATTGCAAAATAAAAAATAAGCCGCAAGAAAATGTTTGAAACAATGGGGAGAACTTTTCTCACCACAAACTCTCCTTCAGTGATATCCTCAGTGATCATGCATCCCCCTTCTCTTTGTGATTGCTATTATAGATTGAGCTCCCTGATTGCTTGCTCACTCTTTCTGTGATTGCTCACCTGTAAAAGTTAAAAAATCAAGATAAAAATATTATTGGAAGTATTGGGCCGAACACCCCACACTTGATGTGGACACTTTTTTGTTGTTGGTGGTGGAGCACTTTAGGTGGCATTGATAGATTGAGGCTAGGGGCTGCATGATCTTCTGTTGCTGTCATGGTCAGGTGATTGTTGTAGTACAGCCAAAAGGTATGTGCGCTCTTGAGTAATACATGTATTTTAGATCTAATTGTTCATGAGTTTGAGTAGTGTATAAAAAGGAATAGTATGAGTTAAAAATGGCATAAGAATTTCGAGTTTTCTTTGCAATTGTTCCAGAAAATTCTTTTTGATGTGGCCAGCCAAATAGAAGATGAACAGATACCAGAAAAAATATAGGGGTACAAGATTAGAGTGCTAGGTACAAAAGGTTACTATTTTATTATAACCAATGCACCACAGTGCTCTTAGAGAAGTCTACATACTTCTGGGAGCTTGACCTTTAAATATCAATAGTTGAAACATACTTCACATGCTTATCACATACCAAAGACACACCAGTATACATTATAATTGTACATGACAAGGACAGGTAATCAGAGAAAGGTGCTACTCCAAGGGTGTAATCCTTTCTCACTCCAATGTTAGCCTGACATGGCCTCTTTTAGTAAGAAGGTCCTGTATAGATCTCAGTACTATGTTAGAACTCAGCTACTGCTCCATATGTAGCTGGAAACCATTGGCTTCCAGCTAGTCCTCTATGCACAGATTAGAGGCCCTTTTGATACATACTTCCCCCTTGTATACAAAAGGGCCTCTGTTCATGGGCAGGACACATGCAAATCCTTATAATGAAACATTACTAACTATATCTATTCATTTACCAATCAAATTGAAACAATTAAGATTTGGGAAGAGATCAGTCTTCCAGTTGTGTATTAGTTGTATATCTGCTCCCATCTGTCTGCCATTGCAAAACAATATGCAGCTTATGTCTGAACAATGATAAAAAATGTTTGTGCTTTCCATATAGTCCAGATGCTCAGTTACTCTTGTATGATAGTTGAAGGTCAGAATGTTTATCATTATTTTGATTTATAATGTTGGTATTGCATTATGTAGGTGGAGTTCCATTTTCTTACTGCTCAACAATTATCCTCCACACATAAGTTGGCCATGATGATCTACCTACTTTAACTTTGTATATGTTACTGAAAACTTTGACAGGAATAGACTTGACAGCTTGATGCTATTGCTTCTTCACTTCTTCAAGTTTAAATTCTATTGAACAATTTCATTGTGATGCTTTAAATGTTTTTTCTGGAGATCCTCCATATTTTCTTGTATCTCTTGGGAACTGAGAGAATGTTCGTGGACTGTTGCATATATCAATAGGCTTGGCATATATCCATCTTTGTATTTGACTATGTAGTTATAGTTCTGTCTTATAATGAAATAACTTAGATGACACATCTCTTGTCTTACCTTTTTCTCTCTCTTCTGTACAAGTCTTCTTAACTGCATCTTGAATGACTACAGCTTGTGTGGATACCAACTTCTCTTGTTCATGTTTGGCATTTCTTGATCTTCATTGCTGCTGCAGTATCAGTTCTATAGTTAATTGGAGAAGAAAGGTTTAAGTGAATGATGCACAAAATATTAAAGAGGTTTTACACTTCAGAGTGTACTGCAGATACTCTGCATTTATCCTTACAACATCTTACTGACTCTCTAATTTCACCAGATCATTCCCAAGGCTTAGCTCAGACTTGTAACAGAGATTTTGTTCACTCCTTAACTTAACCTTGTGATTCTTCTGCAGCAGAACTAGTCTACAAAAGCAGCTTCTTTAACATGAAAGATTCGAACTTGCAGCTTTCAAATGTTCAGTTTTCATGTCAAGGATGTTGGTGACCTTGGTAACTGAATAATAGTGTTGGTACCGGCTTTTGTGCTTTCTCATTCATCTAGATCAAGTTTTGGTTGGAAGCATCTAAACAGACGTTTTTTACCTCAAACAATTGTATTTTTTGTTGAGACTAAGACCCCTTAGCTAACCTTTTGATAACATAGCTACATCTGTAGGTTGTGGTTTACAGAAGATCTATATTGCATTTGTTTTACATGAGAGACTGCATCTTCAACAGATATGTCAGCAGATTTGTGAAATAATGTGGCTTTTGCAGCAGCAATTCTTTCAGGAGTTATCTTCAAAACAAAGGGGAAACAATAATGATAGGAGGGTGTCCACCACAAACAAAAAAATTAACAAGATGCAGGGCTTGGGGTAGATGGGCCCCAATAATAAAGTTGAGCTCCCAAAAGAGCTTGTATGATTTTGCTGATGGCAGCAAATGGTGATTCAGCCCTCATCCTGCCAGGAGGGCTCATTCTTGGTGAAAAATTTTGGAGTTTTTGACACTATTAGTGATGACAATGTTCATCATGTTGATGATGCTTGTTGTGTTGATGATGCTAGCCATATCAATCATGCTCTTGTGTCAATGATGTTTGTTTTTCAATGATGCTCCTTGTGTTGATGATGCCCATTGTGCCAACAATGCTCATCATGTCAATGACAACACAACACTTCAACACTCATGTTCAAAAACAATACAATCATTATCAGTGGAGTGGAAGTGAAATACACAAACAAGTGAAAAACTGATGCATGCAGAGAATAAAGCATGTTTCAATCAATACTTTGTTCCTAATTTTCTGACATACCTTACTAACAACATAAACATAAATGCAAAGCTTGCTAATGGAACTCTCATGAGAGAGCATGCTTTTGAATTCAGCTCTATTGATGAACCTTGAAAACTGAATAAAACTGACACCAATTCAAGACACCATTGATTAGCAGACACCTCAAATATTGTTAATGATGTTGAATTTTTTTTGGTGTTCAATAACTGAATACCAAAAAGGAAATGATATGAATGGAAACATGGGTCGATAACAAGTGATAGGAAATTGATTATCCGAACAAACAAAAAACAGTCACATGTGACAACTAATCTATATCTACTTGCTGGATTCAATAGTTTATTAGATTGCAATGCTTCAGCAGTTCCTGCTGGTAATCACTGTCTCATTGAACTTAGATTTTGCATTACTATTCCAAAGGCACAAGGGCAAACCATTCACAAGTTACCTCTTTCTCTCCTGAGCATCCTTTTGCTTTCTTAAGATTTCAATATGAACAATCTACATGCTATTATCATGTATTACAGGATACAACAATCTATGATTACTGCTCCAAATGGGAAACAGGAATATACTTCAGTACATCATATCAGACTTGAAAAAATTGACACAGCTTAATATTTATGGGACGTCCATATGAATTGTGCTCCAATGTTTCCCTTTGGGGCCCAATCTTGGTAGCCAACAGCTGCTGGTTTTACAGCAGAGACATTATTCTGTTCCTGTTACTTCTCAACATTTGACATATGCTGCAATTGAACATAAGAACTCTATCCCTCTTTCAAAGTAAAATCTGCTACTTTTTTATTCATACTAAAATCTTTCAAATGTTCTAATTACTGTTTTCCTACTACTAAGAGAAGTCTGATAACAATAAATTTCATCAACATCTTTTGAGCCATAACATACATTTTATTCACCAAACCTGCCACTAAAGGCGGCCAATCCTGTTGGCCAGCAGGATGCAGTCAACTAGTTGCATTGTAAGTTCGTTTCAGTTCAATGTCAAGAATTTCTTAATACTGCTGACCACTTCCCATAAATAATAAAATGCCCTGTCCATCTCAATTCAATTATTCTTGAAATCTCTCCTCACTTTTATTCACATGGAATCAGACTCATTCACTCGTTTCTAATAACACCTTTGTTGGGTTGTTCATTTTTGTATGAACTTTACCAGCAACCGTCATATGCAGATAAGTCCAGCAATGAATAATTTTGAAAATGTTTTTGCTAGAATTGAAGCAGTTGCGCGAATACGATATTGGAGATCTTGTCCACGAAACAATCAATAGACGCCTTGGCAAGATAGTATGTTTTAGTGATTTTATGCCTCACGATTTTCTTGGGTTGGTCCATATTAATTAAAGAGATCTTAAAGGACCGTTGTTAGAATTTCCACCTATTTCTTGTGACAAATGCATCGATTTCCTGCATAGATATGCGTATTCTTCCATTATTAGTCTCTTCAATCATAGCATGTAAACCATAGTCTTCCGTCAATAGTCTCATGATCGTTGGAATCAGCACTGGTTCTCCTTTGCTACCTTTTCCTTTGCCAACAATGAAGACTGCATCTGAATTAATTCGTGATTCTTTTCTTGACATCAAGAGTGAATTCAAATAGCTCTTAACTGCTATTTTTGCTAAGGGAGCAGAGAACTTATGCAAATCCTGACCAAAAATTGAAGTTAGCATTTCTGTGCATTCATTATTTGTTATGCATAACAAACTGATCATGAACTCACCATCATTCGTCGAACTTCCCCGTCACTGTCAAAGCGAAGTTTCCACGGATCAACAATTTTGTCTCGCACCGCTTCTTCGTAAAGAGTCATGGCAAGTTCTGTTTGCCCAGCTTTATCCAAAGCAATTGAGAGACTGTTAATAGTAATAAAATTTGGTCTGGTTGAATTCTTGGTCTTCACCTGTGCTCGAATATTTTCATACAGCTGCAAGGCTTCAACCCATGCACCACCTTTTTCACAGGCACTGATTGCTGCATTTAAACAGTATAAGTTAGGTTGTTCATAAAGTTCAAATTCATCCTCGGCATTCCTCACAACGTCGTTGCCAAGAAGCGACGAAATAGAAGGCATTGATTGCAATACTCCAATTGCCCTTTGCCATTGCCCGGCTGATTCTAATGCGCTAACGACAGATGAATATGTTTGTGAGTCCGGTTTTAATCCATCCTCAACCATACGCCTGAGTAGAGACAGAGCGCACTCCCACCACGTGAAGTCAAAAGGGACAGGCTCAGCTGACGAAAATTTTGCTTGTCTTGTTTCTCTGTGTTCTGCCTGGTTGCATGCAATGATCGCAAACCGATAACTCAATTCATCAGGGGCAACGCCGTAATTCTTTTGCATGTCATTTAGTATTTGCACTGCAACATCTGGCCTCAGGGATCTTCCACATGCACTAATAACTGAATTGATCGCTGCAATACTGACAACTGCTGATCTTTGATTCTTTGTCTTCGACTCAGCATTAGAATATGACTTATTCCCGTACAACTCTATCAAATTCAATGCTTCTTCCCATTGGTCTGCTTTTGCACAAGTTATGACAGCATAGCTCAATGCGCGAACACTGATCCGCCCAGGACCTCTTCGCAATGAGAATAATGAAAGATAGGATAAAAATCTATTTCCCTGAATGAGCACCAACAGAAGAAATGAATCACTTACGCAGCATTCCTCACGATATCACTGCAATGAAGAAGCATGATTGATTCTTTCCACATAGATTTTGATAATGAACATGCTCGCAACATGGCTGTAATACACGCATCATCAACTGGACCGACAATTTGATCAAATGCCATTTTAGATGCAGCATATGATGATCCAGGTTCAGACTTATCACTGTGACATGTAATTAAGAGCTCAAACAAAGGGCCTCCTATTTCAACACAACGGTCTCTTCTAGACATTTGCGAAAGAACTCCTTCGAGCAACGCTGCTTTTTTGCGAGGAGAACTAAATAGTTCAGGGTCTCTGGACTTGTTAATTGCATATGATAGCTTCAGATAGATATTCCTTGTTGCTTGAAGCCCTAGCTTTTGCATCTCATAATAAAAGTAAAGTACTTCCCGGTGCAGACCCCCTTTGCTCAGTGCCGATATCACGCCATCATAACAAACTCTATTTGGAGAGCATTTGATACCACGCAGTAACCGGACAGCCATAGCATAGTCTCCAACTGCCTCGGCAACCCAGATGAGCGAAGAATAGACAAAGACGTTGAGATCAACGCTTAGCCCAGAACTGTCGGACGCGCTCTCCTGGGCAAGCTCGAACAAAGTAAAGGCAACATCATATGCATACTGACGGGTGTGCGGGTCACTACTAGTGCTTGCTTTCCGGCAACGAGCTATTGCATTCGTATACGAAATTGAATTAGGCGTGATCACCCCAATTCTGTTACGCCTTGTGAGCCTCATTTCGTTTATCAGGCCTAGTGCTGTTTCAGGATCAGAGCAGGATATAACTGTATTGTAACTGACTACATCAGGGAGAATTTGAACCAAGGAACTCTGGTCGTTTGGTGCTGGCACAAGGATTATTCCTTCTTTCATTTCATCTAAAAGCTCTTTGGCTGCTTCAAAGTCTTCAGCGTTGGCGCAAGCGGACAATGCTGTATTCAATGTAATGATGTCAGGAGCTATTGATCGGTCAGATATTTGTAAATCAAGCATTTTGTGTAACTCTTCCAATGCCCGCGTCTGCATTTTGCACTTCGCAAGTGTCAATAAAAATAAGTTCATGTGTTCGGTAGTAATCTTCAACGAATCACTTTTCATTCTCTCAATAAGAAATTCGGCCGTATTTGCATTCTTAGCGACGGTGCATGCCTTGAGTATTGGTTTGTAAAGTTTCGCTTTCAACTCTCTTGTAGATATCTGACTTATTCCATCAAAAATTGACTGAGATACTCTCACCTGGCCGTACTCAGCACAAGCTTTTAGAACTGCCACGTACGTCTGGTCATTTGGGGCAGGACCGTGTCGTTTCATTCTTTGATACAAGGACAATGCTAATTGCCAGCCTTCGATGTTGTTCACCGGCCCTTCAGTTGGGTCATTACAAGATCTGCCACAGGCTGCTATGGCTGCGTTGTAGACTTGAACTGTAACAATACTTCTATCTGCAGACTCAGACGATAAGGGAGGTATCGGACACTCCGTTGCTCCGTATTTCTGTTCAAAATGTTCTAAAACACCCAAAGCTTCATTTCCGTCGTCAATCCCAAGCAATACTGCTGAGAGAGTGTATGAGTTTGGCCGAATCGATTGGCCGCTTAAGGAATATTGTTGCTCCATCTCATTGAGTAAGGAAAGGAGGAAAGACTTCGAGCGATAATTTCCACTTTTATTAACTGCAGAGATATATGGTGTACATGAAGGTTTGGATAAAGCTGCTATAGCAGCTGTGTAACAATACGTGACTGCCTCATCTGCATCCGAACGAGATATTGTTTTATTACTTGCCACATCGACGATATCACGACAGTACCTCCGGCAAAATTTGAGCATGGCATCGTGAGCTCTATGTCTCCCCAATAGGCGTATTAAAGACGAAGCATCTTTCGGAACAAAGAGGTCCGTAAGATTTGGTCTTTCGCCCTGGCAATTCTTTCCTTTTTGTTTACTGAATGTCCTGCTATCGAGCAGCCTCTCAACCCTCAGATTGAGAAGTTCAAGACATTTGTCTTCACTCGAGGCAGATCCTCTCTGACAGAATCGTTCAAACGAATTCAGCAAGTCCCTTGACTGAACTGTAAGATCAGATGTATCGTTTCCTTTCGGCGGTCTTCTTGACGCTCTTCCCCTCACTGATTGTGGATGATTGCTTAAGTAACAAGTGTGCAAGCCAAAATGTATGACGCAGTTACGTGCTCCGACTGACAGAGGTGATATTTCTATCTGAAAGGAAGATGCGCCGTGACCCCTTATGGATTTCTCATGAATCAAGAGAAATAGACACAAGTTGCACAACCTGACCAATCGTAGCATTTGCGACGGTTTAAGGCTTGGGCAGCTTGGGGTTTGACGCTGTTTCACACAGTTTGACACCAATTCAATTGAAAGAATAACCAGCAGCCGATGCAAGCTTTTTTGCAATTTGTTTGTTAGGGAAGAATGTATTTCTGAAAGTATTTTTTATTTACAATAACATTAATTTATGAAGTAAAGAGTAAGTATGACTTGCTTTCTGTAGCATACCACTCATGAAAGCAGTTTTATTGGAGCATTCCCAAAAACATAAAAACATAAAAACATTTGTCATTTTGACATAAAAATACGTCTTTTTATCCCTAGGATAACCCTATTTTATGTTTTTTTGACATAAGGACATA
>JALLPD010000165.1:0-21062 GCA_036940065.1 Cyclotella cf. meneghiniana
TGTGAAAAACGCGATCTGCGTACTACGTTACGTCGTACCGTAAGGATCGGCCTTACTACGAATTTTGTATAGGGTAACGAAAATGGATGTAGCCGTATGGTGCTGGGGGAACTGTTACCGAGAAATAAAAAAATACTACTAATTTTAAAATTAATATTACGGTAGCTTTGAAACTCCATGAACACGGTGTGATAGACACATTTCGTGTTCTATCGCTCCGATTTTTACAATATTTTCCGGGAAAAGCAGAGAGTTCTTCTGTAAAAACCCAGGGAATGCCTGAATAAGGGTCGTCGACATTCTATACCTGAAATAAATATTGGTCTCACCCTCGCATCTGCCCCGACGGCCAAGCCGGGTGGGTGAAAGCTGGTGTAAGGCAAAATCTGCCGTGCCGTCGTAGGCCGTCGTCATGGCACCTCCCGTCCCACGCATCCACCGCCGCAGTGACTCGTCCTCGTCGCGGTCTTCACTGGACTCTCGACCCATTCCCCACGTGTCCCACCCCAACATGAACGTCGACACCCCCCACCAACACCTCCGTCGGCGTCCATCGTCATCTCGCTCTCTACAACGCACCGCCTCTAACAAATCTCCAACACGCCCTCCTCGCTCTCAATCATCCTCTTCTCGAAACCCCGTCACAAAAACACGGCCCTCCAAATCCTACGGCGCGTACACCTTCCAAAATCCGGCCCTCTCCAACATGACTGTGTCCCTCCGCCCCCTCCCGCCCAATCGCATCGCCTTCCTCCCCATTCCCCACCCCACATCGGCATCGCTACGATCATTGCTCAATGACATGGAACGAATCCGCGGGAGTCGAATCACGCCGCGTTCGCTGGGGGGCGAGAGTAGCAATCCCTGTCGCATCAGTCCCAGTCCGGGCGTAGTGCACGTTTGGGAAATCATGCAGAGGGTTCGGAACGGGGGCGCCCGACAGCTCCATTGGAGCGCGGGGTGCGGAATTGATGCCGATCCTTGGTTTGATCCTTTGGATCCAAAGTGGTCGACGAATGACTCTGACTCTTCCATGAACAATTACCGCTCCAACGGTGGACACTACGTTCCTTTGAATCCGTTTGTGGAATTGGCCAAGCTGCCTTCCCATGCGCCCATACTTACGAATCGTAAACGAAGGTTGCCCACCCGTGCTGATGTGGGATTTGCGAATCCGACGCAACAAGAAATCGAAGCAAAGATGGCGGAGGTTCAGAAAGAGTGTGAATGGCAGGAGTGCAGTCCGCGTATCTGTTTGTTGACTGGTTTTGGCGTCAAACATTCGATAGATGTTGGAGATGACAAGGGCGAAAGTAGTGATGATGTCAATCAAGAAGGGGAAGTGCACATCTCCTGTCGTAGAGAAATGGAATTGTGGAATGGAGGGAAAATACCCGGTGTTCCCTTTGCGGGACGGGATTTGATTGATGCCTACAAAATGTATGCACGGTTCGAATCTTTGGCAGCAGGCAAAGACACAGAAACATGCAATCAAAGGAAGAAGAACAATCCACGTGCCTATTCCGTTTTTGCACCACCAGTAGATGCCATACATTCATCATCATCCATATGGAAACCTCGTCCCTTCATAGATCGTCCTCCCGGCATGCTCTACTTGCTAGCTTGTCCCTTAGAACTTGTTCATGAAAATGATGAATCAGAACCATTATTTTGTACAATGGCATTGTACATGCTTCCAACGAGGGGAAATGCAACTAATGTCACCGACAATAACAACAAATTTAAAGGCAAAATAAGCGAAGACTTCTTCTTTCCCGCAGGAAATTGGAACGCCATCGAAGGCCACGAAAGCAAGGAAGAACAATCTTGGAGACGGAGGAAACGTCGAGCGGTTTTTTCGTATGATCCGCTCGATGTGGAGGAAGAGGATTTATTTTTGGTGGTGCAGGTATTTCGGATGGCCAGATGGAGTGACGGTGGTATATTGGAAGATGGCAATAGGCATGATTGCAGGAAAGAAAAGAAGAGCACCTTTGGGACCAAGATAAAAGGTACATTTAGGAAAGCTAAATCCAAGACAGATGCTGAAGGAGAATCCACCAATATGCCACGTAGTAGTCTTGTGGAGTCACATGACAACCTCCATTTTGACCCATCATTGGGAGAATCCGGTCCACGTTTCTTGACTCCGGTTTGTTTTGGTATCGTCCCGGCTTTTCCAACGAATGATCCTGTTTCAGCAAAACAATGGCCTCGTGGTGAACTGATGCGTTCTCCGTTCTATTCCTTTCCTTCTTTGCATGAGTCTCAGGATGATTTTGTTGACAGGTTGATTTCTCTCTCAGAAAACTTGTCCCCCTCCACGGATGATCGTTTTAGTTCGTATGCACAAACTACCAATTCGTCTTCAACGTATTTTCAAAGCAACGAAGTCAAACCCATTCCTGCGATGGGCCACGTGGACTTTTTCTGTTCATTTCTCGGTCAGGATTTCACTCAGGTCTTGCTTCAGGAGCCCCCTGAATTTTGCGATGTCTCAGACGATGCACCCTCTGCCGACCGTCCGCTATTACTCGCCGATGTAATGGGAGAAACCGCTATTGGCTTTGATGGAACAGCACCCGATGCAAAGAATCCCAAGAATCTTCGTTCCAAATTACGGAGGCTCCCTCCAACACCTGCTTCAGGATATACATTCTCGTTTGATATCAAAGAAGTCTTGTATCTACCCCCTCGTCTGTCGCCGCGGAAGTACGAAGAAGACGCAGGTCTAAGCGCCAGCACCTTTTTGAACCTTCTTTACGTCTATCCTCGGTTAATTCGCATTATAGATGGACCGTTACAATCCATTAATGAAGCAAAATTATCTCTACGAATCCGTGTCGTTGAACAAGAATTACATGATAATTCTTTTGATGGCGAAGACGCTGTTTACCAACCCCTAAATTCAATTTACAATCCATCGACGCCTGCGGGACCACCGTTGATTGAATCGTTCTTTACAAAGTTGGTTTCCGCCAAGAAGCATGTTGATTCAAATACAGGTCGATTCGATGTCCCTCTAAAAGACGAAGTGAAAATTCGCCTCCCGGATATACTAGATCGTCGCCATTTTCTCCAATTTTCTTTATTCTCGATTTGTGATAGACCGGATGGAACAGTCGTGGCTGAAACAACCGTCCCATTTATCATATCATCGAAAGAATCAACCTCTGGTGGGCGAGTGACAACCATCATCCCAAACGGTCTGCACCGAATCCAACTCGGAGAAGTATTTCAGATACACGTCGAAACTAGACTTGAAAGCTCATTTCATATCAGTGACCCTGCTGTGGCAACCATTCTACGAGATTACCCCCTCTCATCTTTTGCAGCTGAAAGCAAAGTTGTCACTGTCCAGCAAACTTTAGTCTCCCATTTCGTTGACGTTTTGAGCATGGCGTCAGGACAAGCTATCAAGCGGCATTTTCTTTCGCTCATGACTGTCCACATGATTAGCCTATTAAACCAGCCATGTCCTATGTACTACTTTGAATCTCTTTTTGACATGTTTGGAAGTGATACGGCGTGCCATCGTCTCGTTTCTTGGGAGACATCAGATAAACTTTTCTCGATCATTCGAAGTTTGTTTGAGATTCTTGACAAAACAAAAACTTGCTATTCCGAGAAAGAGAAGTCCATTTTCCCGATTAAGTATCAACAGTTGATCAAATGTTTCTTGGACACATTCGACGAGAAGATATTTTCACTGAAAGGTTACTCACACACAGTTATTAAGGAACTAGAGTACTTGGAATCGGGTGCGGAGGTGAACTTGGATGACTCTTTTGGTTCCAGTGTGTCACTGAAGGAACGAAATAACCACGAGAAAGCGACCAGATCTAGTGTCCCGGAGCTGCAAACAAACCTGTTGGTGAATTCCAGGAAGTCAAGTATTTCAATCTATATGTCTCCAAGAAGAGGGAGTCTTGGACCACCAGTGTTTGAAGCTCCATTTTCACGCAAAGCTTTTGTTGCAACCAGCATAGAACAGATGCAGGCAGCGGCTGAGATGTACGATAATGGAAATGAATATTTTGAGGACGATGAAACTGTTGTAACTTACGCAACAACACTTTCGCGAACGACGTATGCAACAATCACATCTCGTATGGATCATGTGTCGGTGCCTCCTGTTATTTTGGAAAGTAAAAGTTTGTTAGCAGCCCCAGACAGCAGCTGGAAAAAAGACACTTCAAAACTTAGTGACTCTTCCTCTAACGTTAATTACACCACACCGTCTAAGAGATCTCCTAAAAATGGCACCACCTTTTCATCAACGCCATTTTCGTTTGCAAGCAAACGTGCTGAATACATGGCAAACCGTGTAAATACTATGGCGCAGATTGTGATGGCGCCGTGCATCGCGCCTCACATGTCAGAGGATACACTGAATGGTGGAAATGAAAGCTCGGGCAATTCTGTTGGCCAGTCTTCTAATGATCGGACACCCATATCAGTGAGCATCTCAGTTTCCACTGCCTTCCATACATTAATATGCAAATCATGCTTTTTCTAATTCTTTCTCTCGTGACATATAGATTTGGCAAAGTAACAGAAATCCCGTTGAGCCTGGCTCGGATGCCGAAGAGGAAGGGAAAACGCAGAGTTTTGTGTCCTTGCGAGGGGATCAATCATGCCTTAAAATACGGCCATTGGAATTTCACCTGATGACAGACTCTTCTGTGACATACGAGAAATCTCCATCAAAATCGTCTCCATATCTGTATGAGATCATTATCGCTCTGTGGGTTCATTCTTGGACATCATATGCAGCACAGAGTGGTGGCGAGAGACAAGTACAAGGTAGTAGTACTACTTTGCCTTCTTGGCCGTATGAAGTCGTCCAAGGAACAAACAATCCATCAGCAGAAGAGAAAGTGGCCCTATCGTTCATCAGACATATTGCATTTTTTCTTCCTGTGTGCTTAAAGTCGCTAGCCATGAGGTGTGCACAGTGCCAGACAACAAAGTTGATCATTCCCATGACATTTTTGGACGATTCCCATATGCAGATTCTGCTTATCATGGTTGAATCGATTGCGCTCGGAACAATGCGAGAGGCAATGAGCGGCAGCAGTGGAAATTCGAATGCTGATCAAACAATTGCCAAAGCACTTTCAACCAGCCTGCATTCCTTAGACTTCCTTGTTGGTCTGTTTGCTCTTCTGCATTCGTCGCAAGTTTCAACGCTTGTAACTGCAGTAAGATCTGAATGATTTGGAATGTTTGGCTGTTAGTGCCTTTTCTCATTTCATGTCTTCTCCCACATTTGATCAGTATTTCGGCATGTTGAATCAGTGCGAAAATCCTATTGATGCAGGTCAACCTACTGCGGATTCTACAGACAAGAACCTTCGCCGTGTGAAGTGTTCCAGGTTAATACGTCTCCATGCTATAGAAAAATTGTCTGTTTTGCCAAAATTTATTGCATTAAACTATCCTCCTAAGTTCAATAGCCAACTCTCCCCAAAGAATTCTATGTCGTTTACTTGGACTCATCAGGGTCCTAAAAAGCCAAGAGACAGTGAACTCAGAGCCTGCTCAGAAAAGTTTGACCGGTATCCGCAATCTTTTTGGTTGGCTGAATGTTTAATGGACCAATGCTTGACGATTTGTCTGAATTGTTGTGAGACAATTACGGTTGAAGCAAGAGCGCAATTCAAGACAAGTAAATACGGGAAGAGAGCGTCCAGCTCTATTATTACTCAAGGCGATCTGCTTCGTCTAGAAGCTATTGCGTTCCAAGCAGTGTTGTGTGCTAATGATCTTTTGATAAAAAGACACGCCATGGATTCTCGTTTTCAATCAATAGAGAGCAACACTCGTGTAGCGGCAATGTATGTTTGTCCGGTGTTTGAAAAGTCTCTCTGTGGTCTTTCTGTTTTGTCAAGGCTTGAACCCAACCAAAAAGTTAGGTCTTGTTGGGTACTAATTTTACTGTATGTTCTCCAAGAAGCGCCGGAGGTTCTATTGCGTGATAAGCTTCGATCGCTCTGCTGTCAAGAGGTCAGTGCAATAACTTCTCGTTCCTATTTTTTTATGAAAGTATTCGGTACCATAAACGGCTTCTCATGCATCCTTCACTGCCCCTCGATCAGAATTATCGGATTCGCGATTTTGTCACTCTCCTGACTCTCGCGAGCATCACTCTACAACATTTACTTACTGTGCCACATGATGACTCGTTCCAAGTTCTCGGCAATAGGGGTAGGGAAATGACTCAAGAGTCATTCAACTGTCTTTCCGCCTCCGTGATACTCATCGTTGATGAATGCGTAGATACTGTGATGATGGATGCAGGAAAACTTGGCCTACTGGCGAAGTCTGTTTTTGATGTATTGATGCATTTACTCGCCACGCCTCAGTCATCAATAACCCTACTGCGAACACTGGGTGGTGAGTGGCTTCGTGTCGGAAGAGCCCATTTCATAGACAATCGAGTCTCTCACAATTCAACTCAATGCTGTGCAGGCGCCGCGCATGCTTTTGACAAATTCGGCGCGTCAAACTTCTTGCGAGCAATAGGGAGCAATCTCGAGAACTGGGGAAGAATCATCCTCGCATTAATGAACAGTACTGAGCTTTCTGTTCGATCTATGTCGGTAGACTTTGCTGTTTCGCTTCTTGCGGGCGTTTACGACGATATTGGAAGCGTTGATATCATTACCCTTACGCTTCTTACAGTATTACCCGAGGTTGCTGCTCGAGAAATCGCACTAAATCATGTAAGCGGGCTAACCAACTCAATGGACGACGCCGAAGTTACACTTTGGCCAATACGCCGATCATTCGCGGACGTTGAAGAAACAAGCCCTGCGGATGACGATAGAGTGGATCCGCAATTAATGCCTTCAATTCTGTCTCTTTGTCGAACAGGCCAAGCCATTATTGATGGCGTCTTAGTGGAAATACGACTTAAGGGATTTGATCCCGTCGATCTTCATAAAATGAAAGCCTGTCAGTCTGGCTACACAGCACCTCCCATGGATCGTCAGCCGTCGTATAAAACGTTGTTTGATGCAGATGAAGAGTCTCTTTTTGAAGCTGCCACATTCTTCTCTCCGGAGTCTTCGTTGCCCCAGAGACTTAGATGGCTTCTTACCCTCCGAGATCTACATATTTCTAAGTCTCAATGGGTTGAAGCAGCTGAAACCCTAATTCTATCTGCAAATTCGATCATTGAATCATTTCCACATCTTACAGGAATCTGGAGACCTTCGCGGTTCGATCTATGGAGCGATTGCAAACGCTCCCCATGGTTGTCTTCAATTGGTCTGTCAAACGGAATGCGAATTTGCGGCAATGATGCTGTCACTGAATTTTCCATTTCCTTTTTAGAACCAGATTGTGGGTTGGTACACGCGGCATCTAATTGTCTTTCTGTTGGGGCTGCCAGTACAACACTGAGTAGCATCGTTGACCAGGCCTTTCTTGCCTTCAAAGAAAGTGGACTAGAAGACCTTGCATACCGCCACTTTGAATTATTACTCAACAAGTTGTCGCCAATCGTTATCAACGAAAATCGAATCTTTCGTCTTCAAGATGTGTCATCCCTCAGACGTGTGCGAGGCAATATCTGCGGAAAGTTGGCGCGTTTTGATTCGTTGGCACTGCAAGAAGGACATGGGCTCATTGATGGTAGTAGTCCTGGGACCCGCAATGGATCAAGTAGATATGTCAGATTAATTCTTCGTGGAAATAAACCTGAGAGATTCAAAGAGAGCACCACAATTCCGACATATCTGGAGTGGAATGTGCCGTCAATATGCCGAGTTCCCGCACCTGTTATTGCAAGGGCAAACAATGCGATGAACAAAAACTCTGCCAAGAGTGAAGAGGAATGTATCTGTTCAGCATTTGCAGAGCTATATATTTCCGCGCTTCGGGCCGCCGGAGATATTGATTCGATAATTCTCAGAACAGGTTCTTCCGGAAATGTTCCTGACGATGACTCAAACACATTTGTTGATGTTGCATTAGTTCAAATGAAGCAACAATCCAGATCAATTCCTGACAAATCCAGAACATTCTTTCTCCGCACTGCATTCGGAATCACTGAATTCACTGTTGCACATAAATTTCCCCATGCTTTGTCTCGACAAAGGTGTCTTGTGTCTCACGAAATCACTCCAACTAATAAAATTGAATAGAATCATATCATTTATCTGCAAAGTTAATCCAGGTCTTAATAACATATGACTTATGTCATATGTCGCACATGTCAACATCAAGAGCTTGGTCAGGCCTCACTTGTCCGCGTATTAACAATTAAAAAGTCAATCACATCATCGTTGCAAAAGTATGATGAATGAGCAGTAACAGCGGACAAGTACTCATTATCTATCACACCGGGTTGTATTTGAAAGTCGACTCGGTGTGTATTCCCCCCCAATTTGAATAACATTTCTCGGTCCTTGATACACCCCTCAAAGATTGGGCGTTGGGCCCTGTCACCTTTGCTTGACTCTATACTTCCCAGTTTTCTGGCCGCTTCGGCATCTGCCGCGGCAGCCGCAGCTGCTGCATGTTCAATTGACTTGTCGAATATGTTGGATAATGATCCAAGATTCCTGAAAAGCTGGTCGCCAACCTGCCTCGCCTTGACATGTAATCGCACAGACTTTCCATCGGGGCTCAGAAATATTGGTGGTGGCAGGTCCTGTATAGCCACGCCTTCAGGTAACAAAAGAGGCTCGATTCTGTATGCGACAGGGTCACTTTCATAGCAAGTCAGCGATTCGAACAGTTCGTTTCGATGTGTGCATGTGGAAGAAAGATGCACTGCGGTCAAGATCAAATCTTACCTTGGATGAAAAATATTGTAAAGTGCTTTCGTCGGCAGCGAGAATGGTGAACATATTATTGGATTCACGTTGAAAACCGGAGGTGGTTCGGCTTCATCGTTGTCACAAGGAATGAGACTAGCCCTCTCGGCTTCAGCAACTGCCCTCATTTCGTCGAACACCGAATGTGCACCCCGTAATGTTAAAAATAAGCCAACAGGAGATCCCAGAAAAACAGTCATCTCCGGAATGAAAGGAATAGTTCGTGTCATCTTCTTCGGAAGGCATGGTCCCCATGTTCCATGTTTGTTCTCACTTTCTGATCCTTTTGCATACGCTTTGTATCCTATGGAATTGTCCGTGACACCTTTGTCAAGACTTGTCAACGAAGGCGCACGGTGCGGTGAGGCTGGAGCATCAAGTATTATCGGGTCATCTGCACTTCCCTTTGGGACATCCCTTTCAATGTTGTCTTTTAGGATCGACAAAACGTCCCAGGCAATAACGGAGCCGAGAGAATGTCCTATCAGAGAAAATTTCCCCCCACTCGGAATAAAAAATGGGTGTACCCTTTGAAAAGTGCTGTAGAGCTCAATGATCTGTGTCGTAACGGAATCCAGAATGACTGGAGGATAAAAGAGAAACAAGTTTAAAGCAATCAGAGGAGAAATATGTGCGAATAAGATGTGATCCGAAGAATCCTCGCTCACCTCCGCAAAACTCGGGTGTGAGATACATCAGAACATCAAAGATGACATCATTAGCAATCGATCGGAGAGCAGGGATGCTCCTTAATGTGACAGCATTCAATGATGTCATTAGTGCATGACTTGGTGATCGAACCTTATCATACCACTCGATTGGAATGAACTCCACACGGTTTGGTGGCTCAGGAAGCTTTTGCTTCTGCTTCTCACATTTTTTGCATTCATCCTTTATGAAGGATACCAAGTGAACGATTAATGACTGTTTTCACAAGCAAAACAGAAAGAATGCATTTCATTCTCACTCTCCAGGATGCAACCTTTTTCTTGTTGAACGTTGTCCTTAGAAGATTCAATTCGTCGTAGGTCGTCATCATGTTCACATCATCTTTCGCCCACATTGCTTCTCCGATGCCGTGTATGACGAAAACTGCATGAGTAACTGGCCCTAAAGCATTTTCGTCATCTTCGCCTTCAATTGTATATTGCCCGTAACCTCGCTGAAGTGTGTGTTGTACTTCACCAAAAGAAAATAATCTAGATGTCTTCGGCCTTTTCTTCATGGAAAGCACCGATCCAGCTCTCCAGACGACGACTTTAAACCCAGGATCACTCTCTAAAATGATTTCTTCCTTCAATATATCCTCAATACCCTCTCCCAATGAGGAAGAAGCCCGGACTGCATTTTGATATAACAGCTCAACTTGCCAGCTGTCTACTTCTGGAAGAGGTTGAAGAACGAATTCCTTCGAACTTTTTTCTTCTTTTGTGAACCAAGTTGCTGGCATGAGTTTGGTCGGTGGGCGGTTGACAAAATTGAAGCGAATTGTTCCGTTCTTTGGATCTGCTGTTGAGCGCCCTCCCTCTATCAAAACTTCCTCCCCTGTCAACGTAATATATCAAGTTGCAAATTGCACAATAGAGTGAAATTTTGGAAGGCGTCAAAGCAGACCAGATTACGACTTACCTCGACTTTCATTCAAGGCCTTGCAGTCTATTTTCCTCAAGGGCTTCCAGACATCATCTGATAAAGCAAAGCCGTTCAAAACGCAAAGATCAAAGTGTTGTCTCCAGAACGACTTACTGTCACAAAGAAAACTCATGAAGGTCTCAACATTCGGTGTTCCTTCAAGGAGCTCACAATAAAACTCACTGTCTTTTGTTCTAGTTAGCCAAATTCTCGGCAGCATCGTGGACGCATCTTCAATGCCTTCCCACAAGGGCATGTTATCGGGTGACTTTGTCGTATTGGCAGTTCCCACAGAAAAGATATCACAGGCTCGAAGCTCACCGTCGCATGAATACAAACTCAACGAGAAAAAGCAATGGATCTGACTGTCCAAGGATTTGGTCCATGCAATAACGAATGCTATGGGGGCCCAAGGACGACGAAGGTTTCATCTAAAAGAGGTCTCAAACTGGTCTCGTCTCATTTTTAAAGCTGTACTACTACATCTCTTTGTCTCTCTCTCTATTGTACAGTATTGTATCGTACCATATTATGATACCATACATCTCGGATAATATAGGTCAGAAGATAGTAGAAGATCACATCATGTCTACGTAGAGTTTATTCCCTGCTACAGCCCGCAAAAAGTGGGAATTTCCCAGTTTAATTAACCCTCTTACACATTCGCAACGTATTCCGGCTTAACTAGTCACTTCTAAAAATTATTCAGGGTCCAACTAGGTACAATTTTGACTTGGTTACGAAGCGCGAAATGATGGCATTTAGCATATTAAATCCACTTTGTTTTTAGTTTATGTAATACGAAACGCATGATGCTTCTAGATAACTCACTATTCCGGCTATTACCCTCCCATCGTATTTCTCCATACAAAATTCAAAGTTCCCTCCTCACGAACACAAACGTTCCGCCGCAACTTTAGTTGGCTCTCGCCGCAACGATCGTCGCTCATTACACTCGTTCCCTTTTTATTATATCCTTTCCTTTCTCCTGCTTCTGTCTATCGTGCATCACCATGCGTTGCAAGGGCTGCGGCCAAGTCGAGTGCGTTCTCGAAGCGCACAGGGATCTTCTGTTGGGCGAGCTATCGACTCTCGATTCTTCCATCAGCGAATCGAAGCGTCGCAACCACCTCTATCGCTCATTCGTGTCCGCAGAGTACGGGCCTCTTGGTAAGCACAATCGTGTGAAAATCCCCGATTGTGTTACGGAGTACATTCGTTCAATCTGCCCTAGCCAGGATGGCCAATACACTGGATTTCGTGAAGTGGGAGAATCTGGTAACGCGAATGGTGGTGTCGATGGTGACGGTTCATCGGAAGGAGTAGCTTCCACACCCAAGAGTTCGAAGGCTCAGAAAAGGAAGCCACAAGACGAGTCTCCTTCAGCAGTGGAATCGGAATATGCGGCGGCTTCCCTCAACTCAATATACACTGGTGGGGAAAACATAAAGTTCAAAGTCTCGTTCAACCATCCACAATTCAGCACCGATCATGTCCGCAAGTTCATTTTGCGAGCACCACATGCTTCATCGTGGACAATCGAGTTTAACACACAATTCACTGTTGCTACTCTTATTTGTGAGGACGAGAGTATGTATGGAGAAGCATTTGATTTCTGCTTCACTAATGCTGAACACTGTACCTCTTTTTACATGGCTACTAACAAGAAATAGAATGATAACCACTAATTATTTCTTGCCCCACTAACAAATAATTATAATCTCTTACACACTAGAACGTTTATTCCCTTGATGCTCAACACTATCCTCTTCATCTTCGAATTCATCCTCTTCTTCCTCCGATGTTACATTCTCTTCGACATATTTTCTTTTTTTCAATGACAATCCATACTTCTTTCGGAGTTCAATATAAAGAGGGTGCGACGTCATCACAGTGTATGCTTTTTTTTCATTTGCTTTCCTCGTATCCGTCCCCACGCACTTGTAACGAAAACTGCGGTTTGAAGCCCACAACCCAGATGTCTTGGGGTGATGTGCAATCTGAAAACAAGTCAGATTCTCGAAGTCCTTATCTTTAAAAATAAATCTGTCAGATTGCACTTTAACTGAATGTGCATGCAAAGTGCATCCATCCTTCGCACACCCAACAATGTTACTCGTTGAGTATGTTGTCTTCCAATTATCCGATTTGGTAGCATTTGCAGAAAGGCGAAATTGTTTCTCAAGATTACAAACACAGCAGTGAATCCTACCTCTCTTTGTAGCAGCAATCATACTATGACCCGCCATCATTCTTGCTGTTTGACATAGCCTCTCCTCCGATTCAATATTAACGGCAGACTCATCCCGGAACTTCAACAACTCTTCTGCCAAACTCAATCGAAAAAGGCCATTACTCATTGCAAATCTATCTTCGTGATCCATCGCAGACATATTCCATGCCTGTCTCCCGTTTACCACCATAAAGTCAAAGATGCCCATAAGACCCATCCTGTACCACTTCTTGAACATTGCCCTGCCTGTGAACGATCCTCCAATGCATTTATCCTTGTCCAAGTTATCGACCCCACCCATATAGTTGTCTTTTGTGTAACGTTTTAGGGCCTCGGGTATTTCAAAGTCGATCTTCTCAGGACCGACCCGGCGTTGAATAGTTGACATTCCAAAAAGCCCCAGTGTTGAGATGAAGGAAACGACCTTGTTGTCATTCCATTGGCCGAAGAGGATTTTATTCGTTGGATCATACTTCAACACCAAAGTACCACGCGGAGACGACTTCTTTAGATTCATCAATTCAGGATTCCATCCCTTGCGATTGCTTCTTATTGTTCCACAGGATAGAAGACCATATTTTTCTCGAAGAAGAATAAAAAGTGACGGAGAAGAATAACGGTTGTCCATGTACAACTCACGATAACCATCGGTGTCGTTGGCAAGGTCACTAGATATGATGGCATTAACCACAGCCTTCTGTGTGGTTGGTAGATTCCATGCCTCCTGTGCAATGAATGCATTCGTTTGATTCTTTCCTTGGTATACGTCGAGATGATACACGAAGTTGTTTCCAGAATTTGCATTTGCCAGAACAAAGAAATCAATTCTATACTTATCTGGTTTGCTCGCGTTGTACTGGCGAACCGGATTGTATTTGGACTTGTTAGCAATCCCTCCCTCGTCAAAGGAAAGGAAACGTCCGGGGATGAATGTCTTCTTGGCATGGTTGTTTAGATAGTTGATTGCAGTCCTCAACTGGTGACACTTGTCTGATATGTTCGTTTCGCCGAATTCTGGGCGAATTGCCGCTCTGATCTGAATGAACCTTCCATATGAAAACTTGCGATTGTACCACTCTGTGCTGTTGAGTCCGAGCACATCCACTCCTTTCGATGTTGGATAGACTTTCTTCATTGGGATGAAATAGTTGCGTATTCCACCGAAATTGAAATTGATGAGACTCATCTTGAGTATCATCCCCAGACTCCAGTACATCTCTTCTACTCTGATGTTCCTCCACTCCTTGCCATAGAAGGAATAGCCCACCAACTTGGAACGTACAGAGGCGTTGGTATGGGCGGTGATCCTCTTAATGAGGTCGTAGCTGAACCCACCGGCAACTGCACATGCACCCATGACAGTGTAGAATCTATGTGACACACCAGGGCGTAATGCAGGGCCCTCTCCATTATACGTGGCATATTCGAGATTGTTGGTTGGAACCTCCTCGTACTCCCATTCCAATTCTTCCACAAATGCCCCATCTTCTTCCATGTTTTGTGGCTCATAGTTGCTGTCGTGAATGTATCCGTGAAGGAGGTTTTCCTCCGTCAATTCTTCCTGACGGAGATCCTCAGCAACAATCTCCTCTGACTCACCATTGATCCCATCCTCCTCGTCAGAGTCAGTTTCCACGTCGTTCATTGAACCAGTATTGTTCCTGCTAGTTGAGCGAGTGGAAACACCTCCACGCCTAATAGGTTGATTGCCGTTTACGTTGCTGCTATCAACGGCGGAGGTACGCAGGATGGCAAGCTGTTGGTTCCTGCGGATCAGATTGGCGTTCCTTGTGTCAGTTGAACTTCCTTCCTCTGCTCCCTGCGTCTTCCTTTGCCCCCTATTTCGACGAATTACTCCAACGTTGACGATTCCACCGGGTCCATCAGGATGCACATAAGAAAACTCGAAACGAGCGAGCTTCAAAAGAACAATCCGACTGAGATCATTCTTCACGACAGTGTGACAAAGAGATGATTTCGGAAGAGTGATCTCGAGTGACGACGTGTCCCATTCGATGAAATACTCTTGTGAACCCTTGTACGGAACATTCGTGATGAGTCCTTTCAACTGAATCGAATCATCGATGTTGGGATGGGACGAGGGATCCATCAGGAAAAGATCTTTGTTCGCAAGAATGCCTTGTCGAATGAAGGAGATTTTCCTCGACAAAAAAGCAGCTTTTGAAATCTCTTTTGAACGGGCTTCCTCGTTCAAATTGGCCGTGGTGCCATTGATGTTGTCCTCTAGAAACGACGAAAATCCACTAGCTGATGGGTCGTCATTGTCAGCTGGAGGGTCGTCAGGAGGAGCGGGGACGACAATACTAACACAGTTTGACGTGGCAGACTCCAAGTCGAGAGCATCAGAAAGCGCGGACGGTTGGGAATCATCAATAGGTGGGAGGGTGGGCACCTGTGTCTGAAACTCTTGAGTGAGGGGGGCGTCGTCGGGGCCGATGGCACGCGGCATCGTGTTATTTTGTTGGGGGGCTTGTCGGGTGATCGTAAAGATTATTCATATGTCGTCGTGGGGGTCCATAGGGCCTATTTTTGAGCGAGGAATCGATTGATGCAGTCGGTTTGACCAGAGAATGGGTGGAAGACCCTGAAACAAGCCGATTTCGTTATCCAGATGTGAATCGCACTTAGTCTTAGTAACTAAACGCAATCTGCGTCTAGATACTTTGGAGGGTTAAAATCCCATTTCCCTCAACCTCTCTATGAGTAAAAAATTTGGACCGGGGTTAAAGGGTTAAATTGAAAAACCTAATAGTGTCAATTTAGCTTGGTTTTCCATTTATGTATGATCCGGGATAATTTTTTGGTAGACGAGGCAGTCTTGATACCAACATACATTTTCCAATCCTAAGCGACGACACGTGCTTTCAAGCTGCTGCCAGGCTGCTTAAAAGCTGCAAAAGCAGGCCGTTGGCCCACCGTTTTGTCACCATTTCATTGTTTGCACGTGAAAGAATGAGGTGTCTTGCGGTCCATCATCATGCCTCTAGATGGAATCCTCCACCATATTCTCGTTCCATCTCGTCGCAGTCTCGCGTGACTACGCAACAATCTAGGTACTTGCACGAATCGGCATCTCGTACGGGATCATTATTGGTAGGCAGCAGTGGCAGGCTATGGCGGTCCTCTTCTCGCTGTATTGGGGTGGACTTGTTGGGGCTACGTCGAAACACCTTCTCTGCGGCATTCACGACAGAGGAAGAACAGCACAAGGAACTTTCTACAAGAATAAGAGGATCCAAGTTGAAAGACGACGGGTTGACTCTTTCTCACTTTATTGCCAGGTCATCTGGCGCCTCTGCACAAGAAGTATCGTTCACTCGTGCTGACACTGGCAGCTCTGCTTGCAAGCCCCCCACGGACGCGGATACTTTATCAAATGTTCCAACTGCAGCAGACATCGGAGACGAGTTCGACGATGTCATGGTCACGGATGCTATGTCGTGCAGTGCTCAATCTACAGCACAACAGAAACTAAGTGACTCACACCTTACCGCGCTGGATAGGCTCAAGTATCCCTTTCTAAGTAACGAACAAGATACGTTATCAACATTCAAGTTTCACATCAAAACTTATGGCTGTCAAATGAATGTCAACGATAGTGATATTGTTCGCTCCATACTGCTTAATCACAACAACAACAACAACAACAACAACAACAACACAAGTGACACTCCAAACATAAAATTCATCGAAACTGACGATGAAATTCAGGCAGACATTTTGCTCACCAACACTTGCGCTATTCGGGAGAATGCCGAACAGAAAGTGTGGCATCGTTTGATGGCCTTACGCTCGCACGATCGAAAATATCCGCTGCCGGCTCTCCAAAATTCAAGCGCCATCACCCCCATCGATCTCACCAAAGAACAAGGCAAACGCAAACAACCCAAACATACGAAAAAGCGCATCATCGGAGTGTTAGGATGCATGGCCGAACGATTAAAAGAAGAAATGTTCCAAGACGGTACAGCAGATTTGGTCGTCGGTCCCGATGCCTATCGTGATTTGCCTCGCTTGATTTCGATACTCGGGCCAGAAAGGACCTTGTCATCCAAAGAACGACTTAACCTTCCTACGGAGAGAGCGGTGAATGTACAACTTTCGTTGGATGAAACATATGCGTCTATCACGCCTGTAAGGTCCAATCCTCAAGATGTGTCGGCGTTTGTTTCTATAATGCGAGGGTGCAACAACATGGTATGTCTATCTGGTGACTCGTCACTTTGCTCTGCTTTCACCGTCAGGTGTTGTTCTAATCGATGACATGTTCACCTTCCAATGCTAGTGTTCTTATTGCGTCGTGCCCTTTACCAGGGGAAGAGAAAGGAGCAGGGATATGGCCAGCATTGTAGATGAGACTCGAAGGTTGTTGGAAGAAGAGGGTATCAAAGAAGTTATATTATTGGGCCAGAATGTTAATAGCTACCATGATATCGGCGATAGGAAACGACGAACGAAACAGCAGCGCACTGGCGATTCAGAAGAGGAAAACAATACAACCTATCAAACTTCCAACCCGGGATTCTCCAACATGTTTCGCCNCTGGCGATTCAGAAGAGGAAAACAATACAACCTATCAAACTTCCAACCCGGGATTCTCCAACATGTTTCGCCTTCGTGACGGCCAAGGCCATCGCTTTGTCGATCTTCTTGATGCTGTCTCATCTCTCTCGCCGGAGCTCCGAGTACGGTAAGTTTTGCTGAGAAGCCAGGCTTCCATTTATCCTTAGCTATCCCTGGCATCACTTCTTCCTTATGATGAAACCCCTTTCAAAATGGACGCTATCAAAAGATTTACATCTCCACACCCAAAAGATTACCCCCCGCCGTTGTTGACCTTAATGGCAGAACGGCCGAATATCTGCTCTCATTTACACATGCCTGCCCAATCAGGGTCGTCGACCGTCTTAGAAAGGATGAGAAGGGGGTACACTCGAGAAGCGTATTTGGAGTTGATTGAGGATGTGAGGCGGCTCATTCCTGATGTTGCCATCTCGAGTGATTTTGTATCCGGTTTTTGTGGGGAGACGGAGCAGGAGCATCAAGACACGCTTTCATTAATTGAAAAAGTACAATTCGATCAGGCCTTCATGTTCGCCTATAGTATGAGAGAACGAACGCATGCTCACAGGACGNGAAAAAGTACAATTCGATCAGGCCTTCATGTTCGCCTATAGTATGAGAGAACGAACGCATGCTCACAGGACGATGAGAGATGATGTTTCCCCCGAGGTTAAAAATAGAAGATTGAATGAAGTAATTTCAGTGTTTCGTCGGGAGGTACAAACACGAAACAATGAAATGGAGGTGGGGAAGTTGAGATTGGTTCTAGTGGAAGGAGAGGCAAAAAAGAGCACTCCAGAAGAGAAGATGTGGTCGGGAAGGACTGATCAGAACAAGCGATGTGTATTCCCTGATAGTCAACGGTTTTGGATGGAGGAAGAAGTACGACAACTACTCTCCCGTACTTTGTCCTCGGAATCTCCCTTCCGTGAACAAGGCATGGATCCGCTGTTACTAGACAACGCCAGTGATATTCTGAGGACACCCGTAGGGTTTTCAAAAGGCGACTATGTTGTTGTTCGAATCACTGAGGCACGAGGACACACATTGAAAGGCCAAGGATTGTGGCGTTCTTCGATTGCTGGGTTTGATGAAATGATCAGAGGGCACTATGGAAATAACCTGAATTTGACACGGTTGTTCGAATTGATACTTCCTAAGCAGATTTTTTTACGATGATAAAGAAATGAATTACTGAGACATAAGAAAGAATATAGACCACTAATATGTATTGTGTCAAGATTTTACACGCATTATAATTTGTCGCACATTTCATTCACCAATGAAGAACTTTGCATTCATGCATCGCTGACTTCCTTCAACGCTGCGCCTAATACATTGAGATATAGCTTCATATCATCGCTTCCAACTCCGAGAGCTATTCGAACCGCATCATACAGAAGGAATTGGAGACTGACTAATAAGGAGTAAAAAATCATGCGCAATGTCAACCCTGAGCTAAAGGCCTTCAGACCTCCACGTTGTCTCAGTACATCCGCTGCCTCCCAAGGAGACATGTCAGATTTGGTCTTCTTCATCTCACTAACAATACAATCGGCCGGGTTGCTTACAATCGATGCTGCAATGCCACCAAATGTACCCCCAACAAGGCTAACAGCCAGAGAAAGCCGAATGTCTTCGCTGGCAGCAGGGTAAGTAGAATATGCCCATTCAGTGAATGTATCAAAGACCAGAAACTTCACCACGTTGTATGGAACCTCCTTTAGGATCCAAGCTGTAACGGAACTAAACAATGATAGGAATCCTTCCTCTTTGACCATTCTGGATACCACACCAACAATATTATCAGCAAAGTCAGGTTGAGAAACAGTTCTTATCCTGATCGCATCGAAAGGGGCCAAGAGGAAGCAGCAAAGCAAACCAGAGGTTGCAGCGCTAGCAGAAATGAGTGGAATTTCAAGGGAAGAAACTAGTGCAGTTGCACCAGGCTCTGTCAATAGCGACTGTGCCATCATACTCGTTACAATCAAGGAAGAATAGTACCTTCGAAAAAATTCTGTCAAGAAAAAGGCGACACCGCCCGATATGAAAAATCCTAGAAAGGTTGGCTCCCACCCGTCAAAGAAAGTTCTTGCTCCTTCTTCATTCAAAACTTTTTTGAACGTATCAACGATTCCTCCCTTATAAGTGTCGGGCTTTGTTTGAACTTTCGTCTTGACGACGTCGATTGGAGTTAAAATTAAATGAGCAACCGATGAACACACCGCACCGGATGCCATAAACCTCAGCACTGTCGATGCATCCAAAGATTTCTCTTTTTCTATTGGGCTCTGTTGATTACCAAGTCATGGCTTCATGAGGTGCAATAGAGACTGACGCAAAAAGTAATGAATCTAAAGCAGCATTGGTATCTTACCCTGCCTCTAATACCAAATATCGGGTTAATCGGCTTGAAATTCACACCTTCTAGCGTTCCAAATGCATTGAAGTCGTCTGATGTAGCTGTTGTAAGAATATACCGCTTGAGCGAGGTGTCGAATTCAAGTCCAAATCCCGAGGGGAGAAGAGTGAGAAGTTGCGACGAAGTCGGGCCAATGACCCAATTGCTAGATGTTTGCGTCATGTCAGCTTCGCTTTCACCCGATGGTAGAAAGCTTTTATAACTAGTTGATCTGCCTCTGGGATAAGAAATCGCCGTGGCGGGTCTACTACTGCCGCCTCTGCCCGGAGGCGATTCAATAACAATTTGAATGGGTCGCTCAGCCGCGTAACCACTTCCCGGGTCAATAATGTCCACTCCAGCAATCTGATACTCGAGAATGGCTTTGGCAGTGGCTTCTTTTCCGTCAAGCGTTTCTGGAGGAGATATTGCAACGGTAACGTCACTTGTGGACATGTACCCCATTCCATGATTGACGATTTCAATACGCTCAATGTTTCCTCTGGATTTGCCCTTGCCCAAGTAAGCCTTCGCTGTTGCTTGAAATGATTCTACACTCGTTGAATTCGGTAGACTAATCTCAACAATTGGTGCTTTGACATACCCGCTTCCTCCATCAATGACATCAATTTTTAACAAGCGTCCACTTTCTTTCATGATGACATTTCCCTTGGCAACTGACCCCCCAAACACAGTTCCAAGTGTAGGCGGATCCGAAAATGTCACTTTGGGCACAGGGTTGTATTCTGGAGGGAGATATCCTGCCCCGACATCAGTGATTATGACTTTATCAATTGTAGCATCATCATAGGCTGCCAATAGTTGGGTGATTAAGTCAACGGGTTGGTATTCTTTGAGAAGAGAAAACATGAGGGCGATTTGACGGAGCGCCTCTTTCTTTTTTCTCAGCTTTTGTTGTTGCTGCTTTGAAGATAGAGTCGAGGTAGTGCTGCTGCTGCTACTGCCACTCGTAAATGGAACCTTTCCACTGGATGAATCCTCCAAAGATACATCGGCATACCTTTTCACCAACTGCTCTAACAACAATCGAACACCATCATCACCGTCAAAATCAATCAAACCAACCTCCACGCTCGCTGCAAATTTTCCAAACTGTTCGAGTCTGATTCTATTCACATCTTCCTGGGTACTTTTGGGTGGGATGCCAGTGGCTTGTGTGTACCACCAAGCTTGACATTCTGGATCGTGCACAAGTAAGAACCGGGACAGGTAGGTAATAAAGCTTAAAGGATATATTCGTTCTGGTTCGGAGAGTGTAATGCCGTAGCGCTTGTTAATGGGCGATTTTTGGTAGTAGGCCTTGGCGTTCAGGATTTGTCGTTCATCGAGATCATTATAGTTTTGAGATCGGAAAGAGCACACG
>JALLPD010000166.1:0-19821 GCA_036940065.1 Cyclotella cf. meneghiniana
AACAACCCACACAGCCCCACAGCACCATTCCACCTTGTTACTTTTTTTACTAGTTGTTATCTATTAGTGCTGCTGGTTTGGTTTTTATCCTTCAGAACACCAACATTCGGCTTGGGTCAAGGCAGGACATTGGTGCACCACCGACGACAAAAATCTAGATCTGCTCATCCAATCCAGAGGTAACCACATCACAACCAACCATGACAAATCTAATATTGAATGCATCTCTGACCATTGGCCTCATCACAAGGGAAACAAGGGCTTCGTTTCACTTATTTGTGGCAAACTTGAGAAGTTTGAGATCCGCAGAGCCATGAGTGGAAAGAGAGCAGCCCACGGTGAGTTTTGAATTGTTTCTTACTTTGGTGCACCCACTAAATCTTATCTTTGATTCGTTTTTAGCCCAAGCTGCTGCCAACAGAACTGCCAATAGTTCTGTTGAAGACTCACTGGATCAAACTGGTCTGACTTTCACTTGGTTTGGCTGATATAGACATCAACAAAGACAAGATTGGAAACATCCAAGACCAAGCCACTATGCCTCCCAAGACTCCAAGGAAAACTTCCACGAAGGCTGCTGCATCAGCCTTGAAGAAGTCCAACAAGAACACATCTGACAATGTGCTCATCTTGGCTATAAACTTGGCCAAGACTTTGCTTTCTTCCAATGGTATATCCTTCACCTACCAATGCCCCCACACTCTACTTCACCTGCAGAGTTGGGGATAAAGATGCAACCCTCTACGAGTTCCACACCCCTCTACCTCAGCAGTTCCTAAGGTGTTGCAAAGTGATTGATGGTGGGAGACGGCCCACAAGAAGATGTTGGGCACAGAGGGTATCATGTATAATCCCAATCTTGCTTGTGTTGCTGCCTGCTCATCCCAAGCGGCCCACTTTGCCAACAGCAACTACGACCCCACCATCAATAAGCTTGAAAG
This sequence comes from Cyclotella cf. meneghiniana, assembly GCA_036940065.1. Lineage (NCBI taxonomy): Eukaryota > Bacillariophyta > Thalassiosirophyceae > Thalassiosirales > Thalassiosiraceae > Cyclotella > Cyclotella cf. meneghiniana. Next base: position 942 of record JALLPD010000166.1, read on the forward strand.
ACACCCTCAAGTTTGTGTCTTGCCCTTCAAGTGCACTGAACAAGATTTGCCTAGTCCATACATCAACTGGCTCAAGTTGCCACCTGGCTTCACTGTTGTTTCAAATGGAGTTGAACACAAGCAATTCCTCAATATCTTGCATGTGAAATTGAACTCCATTTCAACCTATGCTGTAGAGTGTCAAGAGCAGGATGAGTTTGTGTTTGAGGACAGTGGTGATAAGGATAATAACAATTTAGAAAATGACGGAGACCTCTAAATTAGAATATTCATCTTTTATTGTATAGAGCTATCAGTATATTGTTCTATAAATTTATTGTAATTATATTGCAAATGTTCAAATTCTATAAATTTGTAGTTTATGCTCAGTGGATGTTCAGTGTTGGGGTTGCAATAAGAGGCATGGGCATATGATGAGACCAATTGCTGCATTTGTGTGATGATGATGATGGTATGGTGGATGACTTTGGCATTAAGACAATGGCCAATCTGATTCAGAGACCATTGACCGACAGACAGTTCAAGTACAATGAAAAAGCAACAGTCCCAGTCAAAGGATAACAAGTTCAACCAACCTGGATAGCAGGGATGTAGCTTGCATTGTTTGAGCAGATGGAAGTTGGAACTATGCAAAGAGTGACCCAGACAAGAAGACACATTGTCACCAGAAAAACTGCTTCATTTGCTAACTATCAACACTCAATTGATGTGTGCTTTGTGTAACATGCCTTTAATCCAAATTGATAGATCAGACAGAAAGACAAGGATCTACTCTTGCATGCTAGAGCACAACATGACTTACAATCAAATTCTTGGATGTGGTTTTGTGGTTTGGATTGTATTCGTTGTGCCAGATGAGTTGATGACATACTAACTGGCCTGTAGCAAGAAGAAGAAGAGGGATGAGTGGAATGAGAAATGGAAGAGATTGAGATAGGAGGCTAACGCACAGGACAAATCAATAGAGGAATCCAAGGAAGAGCAAAATTCAGTGATTAGTCCTCAAGCTCTCAAGAAGCAGTGGATTCAATAAGTATTCTCTTGTAGCTGTTTATTTGTGTGCAAAATATGTATTAATTTACATGATGGCAAACTTTTTTCAAATAGTATTGTTATTTATGTATATATTTTATATCATACTGCAACAACCTTACATAATGGTATGAGGCTTGTAACTAGAGCTCACGACCACATAGTACACACCATAGTCCTACACAAGATGGACTATGATTCATAGGTCATAGTCCCCACCTCTGACCACTAGTACAACATCTGTGCACTATTTTGGGCATGTGATTGTACCAATTTCTACATACATGAAATTTCAGATTGGTCAGTAAAAATTCAGCACCAAGAAGAAAATGTCTCAAATCCTTGCTACTGCATGAAAAGATCATGTATTATATCAATCATTAATTTTGAGTTCTTGACTGCTATTGTGTAAGCTTGACTTCCATCATTAGAGCTGAACAGCCATTGTACAAGCTGAACAGCCATTACATGAGCTCAACAGCATTTCACAAGCTTGACTGCCATTGCACAAGCTTGACAGCTTTTTCACAAACTTGACAGCCATCACACAAGCTCAACTGCCAATGAATGAGCTGACAGCCAAAAAACTCCACAATCATCAAATATTAATTCACAGCATACATGCTGTTGTTTTTAGCCATTGTACTTTCCTAAGGTATGGATAAGTCAAAAGTCTCATGGTCGCCGAGGATTATATGTTTGATACCAAATAATATGTAGGAATCCGTAGGACCTGACGATCAACCATCTCCAACCTTGGATGACCAACCCAACACCAGTGTCACCATAGTGCAAATAAGCCCAAAATCTTGTCTGTTAAGGTCATCTAGAGGACACAAATGTCCCAGGGAGTATTTAAGGAGGGGTACTTGAAGGAGAGAAGAAGTTTGATGGGAAAATGGCCAAGATGGAGGAGTTTTGATCCCAGCTGCTGGATAGAGCAACCTTAGTTGGAAATGTTGGCATCAGCTGACCCCCCCAAATGACATGTTGTCACCAACATGCCGACATTTTGGGAAAATGTTGGGAATATTGGCCAACATGTCATCAAATTCTGTCATCCAGACCATACCTGACGACGTGACATGTCATGGTCAGCCAACATGTCCGCTGTTTCCTTTGGACATAAAGAAAATTATCAAAGTCATGCAGAAAATTACATTGTATTGGCATACTGCGGTGTGTGCAAGTCACAAAAATGGTATTGTATGCATTAATATACATAAAAGTACCATTTTGAATTAAACAATGACCTTAAACTCCAACGGAGTAACAACCATAGCAGCGTGGATCGGGATGGGTGGTCAAGTGATGACATGTTAGCTGACACGTGACCCACCCATGAATCCAGTCACGATATCAGCAACATGGTGACGTCGGCTCAATTCCAGCCAACATTGTTGGCATCATGATGACACATAAAGACATGTTGCTGACATTTCCAACTAAGGAAGCAACCATACTCAACCAAGGGAAGGGACCTACACTTCCAAGCATTGAAAAACCTATGGGAAACTAAAACCAGCTGATCTGGTTAAGACTGCAGGATGGTAATTAGTAATTAGGGGAAACAAGGAAAGTAAAAATGAAACCATCCACAGCAATAATAAAGACAAGTGGATAAATGATGACACAGGCTCCATGATCATAGAAGACCCTGCAGTCCACACTCCAACAATACACCAGTTCACAGTCACCTTATCCATTCAGCAAAAATGTGGAATAGGAAATCTTGATTGGATGAATGAGGGAGTTCACCGATTTTTCAAATATTTCAAATGACTTGATATGCAAGCCTTTATCCCACCAGTCCATCAGTACAATGCCATCTCTCATTTCCCCATTAAAACCACTTCAGACAGTTATTTTTTGCAAAACTACATGATTAGAAGGCATTACTTCAAGTGCACAAATGAATGGCTATTGAGGGCACCACCTAGTAATAGACCATTTATGAAGCAGCCTGGGGACTTATGAGAAACCCCCAACTCAGATCTTTGTCAAACTGCAAAGCATGACATCCAATGAAACATGTCAGATGCTCAAGGCTATCCACATTGTAGATGTAAGTCTTGCTTGCCCAGAAAAGGTCATGGCTCATGTGAAGTCTATTCCTCAGACACAGCAGTCAAAGAAAGGTTTTAATCTCACTGAAGGTCAGAAGGTGTTAATGGAATGCCTGATGGAGTCAGACCAATAGCAACCACTCTCAGAAATGTGAACTCAACAAGAATCATGAGTTGTCTTGGTGACAGAATGACATTTTGCATGCTGTTCACGCCAATGATCAGGGGATGTTTGAAATCTTACAAAGTCTTTGGATAGCAGGAGTCAAAAATAATTAAATAGACAAGAAGAAGCAGTCAAATCCCACCAAGAAAGAAAAGAAGAGGAAAAGTCTTAATATGGTAGAAAAGGACAGGAAAAAAAAAAAAAAAAAAAAGACCAAGATGACTACTTCTTCATCTAATTGGCAGTTTTTTGTCTTGAATCAAATAAAAGTAAACCACACATGGACCAATGTCCAAAATTTTCAACTTCAAAACAACGGTGCTGGATTCTGTAATTGGACCAACTTTCCCCTTAACTGAGAGTTGTCTGGGGATGATAGGTAAATCTGCAACCAACAGATCATAATTCACAGAACATAAGATCCCAATGCAGCAGCTGCTAAGTGATCCCTAGCTCAGACAAGCTTCTGTGCTGATGCCTTGGCAATGAAAGTCATTTGTCAATGCTCATTTCTACTAAGAGTAGCATAATTTTCTAAGTGTTGACATTAATGTCATTGCTAGCCATTGCAGCAGCTCATCAGCCCTTGCATGAGCTCCTCAGCCATTGGCAGAAAAAATAATGTGAGCTTTTTACGCTGTTTTTTTCACAAGATATCTGGTCAATACACCATAGCTGCTAACTCTTTTTCATATTCAATGCAGGAAATGAATTCTGCCAAAGACACTATTATTTGTAGTCATACCATCCTAAAAGAGTACTGCCTCAGTTCATGACCTGCTCTTTGCTGGTGTAGATCCCAGGTGCTGTCTGAGATAGTAGCAATAGGTCTTGGTTTTTATTGGAACTGAGTAGCAATCGCTTTTCTTTTTTATGAAACAATGTGGTCACCTGCATTGAGAAAGAATTTTCCTGTTTTTAGGGTACAGCAACCAACGAACTCTGGTTGTAGGCATGGCTTTGTCAAAAAAGGGAACTCTGATCCTTGCAACATCTACTTTCTCTCTCATCAACAATGAGAGACAAAACTGGCCACTCTTGTGGAAGCTGGGAGACAAAACTACTGTAAAAATCGGAGCAGTAGAACACTGTTTTCATAGACACACTTTACAAAATCTCACCATTTTTCAGGACATTTTACTTTTCAACCCTACAAGCACTTCTTTTTAGCCTAAATGCACTACAAATAGATTTGCCTTTCCTCGACCAATCTGCCCACATGCTGGGCTCCCCATAGTTCCTATTGGTTCAAAAGTTATGGCTGATTGTGGCGTAACACACCACACATCACCATGCTTTTTTGGTGGGCTTACATATTTACTTTCTTTTTTGTATCCATCATATGACAGATCACTGGCGCAGCTTGTTTGAGGTGTTAGTACCAATGTGACAAACAATGGGCACACATGTGGTAAGTACTGCTACAGTTGTGGCAATGCGCTGCTGTTGGTGAGAACATCTTGCGGCTCTGGCGTATTGTTGTGTCTGCTAGGAACAGCACCGGGCAAACTTGCTGCTTGTTTGTCTTTGTGCCAGAAGCACACATTCAAATTTTTAACAACATAAACTAATTCAATTTTACATGAGATAAAAGAAACTGATTAACTAGTAAATAATTAAAATATAATTTGTTAACTAATTTTTAGGTTTGGTGGATTGTCACGTCTGCCAGAGACGGCACAGGATGAACTTGCAGCTTTCCCGACTGCCGCTCCCATGCATTTGAGCTGTCACAGACTGCCGCCAAAGCAACTATCTTCCAGCGGCCACATCAGGAAATGCTGCTCAAGGAATGCATCCTGTCCCCATTGCAAATCCCTGACCCTCTTCCATTGGAAGTAAATCCAGCAATCTCAGTTGTGGGATGGGAGGTTTGCCATTGATAGCATGATAAAAAAGTGGGCAGTGAGTGGGCAGGAGGGTACAAAACCTCTTACTACCAAAATAAATTGGCGCAAACAACAGGGGGCATCACAAAGTAATAGAAGTATGGAACTAAATATCATTATTTTTTTAATAGACATTTTCATTTCATGCTTTAAAAATCCAAAAACACAGTGTGATAGTCACACTTTACAGTATCTCAGGACATTTTGTATTCTATCACTCTAATTTTTATGCCCCTCTTGTAGAAGACAGGAATCAAAACAAGGCCCTGGTTCAACAATCCACCAATTATTATGTTTAGGATATTTGATGTAAGTAACTACCCCAATGTATGTGAGAATGATGACATAATCCAAATACTCCTGTGTTGTGGAATTTCTGGAACAATATGTGCATAATAGTGACTGTTTAATTATGTGTGTAATAATGACTAAACAAAATAGTACTAATATTTTAGGTATACTGTCCAACCTCCCTCCCAACTACCCTGTTGGCAGCTGGTTTAACCCAGAGGCCTTTTGCCTGCTAGCTTAACCTTGTCCTTTCCCCACCATGTTGATTACACTTTCCCGTCCATATCACAAGCAAAAATTCCATCATGATTCCTAAACATATTGATATACGTCTTCCAAGATAGCTGATCAAACCTCCTCACAAGTTCTTTTTTTTTGGATATGCAAAGTACTTCTGAACATACACCGGCTATGCATTGCATGATTGCATATTAGACCTGTTATGTTTGACCCCTTCCAAACTTATTCTTGTTTTGCTGCTACTTCCACTGGATTCATCAATTTTTCTAATTTTTGACAAGATGTTTTCCTTTGAATTCAATTCATCATTCCAATCAACCCCCAAGTTGCAACACCACCACCATCATATTTAACTACAGTGATGGCCTCATTGCAACACAGGCTGTTATTCCAGCCAAGTTGTTCTCACCAAAAGCCTCTGGTAAGGCATTGATGGCTCACTCACACTGGTGGCAGTGGCATTTGTGTTGCTTTGACAATCGCATGTCAAAGAGTTGCCGTTAATAAGGTAGGACCTACCTACTATCTAAACCTAGTAGGTCCTACCTTAAACGTGTAGACTGCACACTCAAACCAATCCCAGAATTGGTAATCCCATGTCACAATGTACATGGACAAAGCACAAAAGTGGGATTCATCCCACAACCTGCACCACACTAATTTGGAGCACAAGCATAGCTCATAATTTTACTAAGTTTGTCATACACATGAATTACTACAATTACTTGCTAGTTTTTCTGCTCAGTCATACCAACAGAACTTGATAAACAATTCAAATCTATGATTTTCAACCAAAATAAGGAAGTGATACAAGATGAGCACCATGTACAAGGCACATGATGTAGCCACGATTTAAGCAACAATCAAAAGAAAGGGGATTGATCCAATTCAAGGACAACCCAGCTGTTACATGTAAATAAAACTGCTTAACCAATTGTGCGAAGTAGGAAAACAAGTTGAATGCAATTACACAATATTTGGCATGATATGGTGCTGCCTGCTCCAACAGTTTTATCAAGCATTAACAGGCAAAAATATTGTGGCACCAATACAATCACCACCCATTTCACTCTTCAATGACCTAGCCACTCCGGCATACAATACTGTGATCCAAGTCACATGGCAGAAGAATAAAGAACTATAGGACCAAAAGAAAAACACAAACAAGGCATTAATCAAGATCGCAAAGAGAGCACTTGACATTGCCAACTGCTGCCTACTCACCAATCTATTCATCGGCACACCCTAATGCACCTTCATAGAATTTTATGGCTCCCTATTCCAAAAAGGGGGTAAGGCAAATCCACATGATCTAGTAGCGAACAAAGAGAGGATGAAAGCACCATGAGACCCAAATGAGAGAGACATTGCAGACGTAATCAAACAAACCCAAGATGGAGAACTTTTTGGCCATTACGTCAGCCAGAACTTTGACAACAAGATATTCATCCGCAAGAAACTTATGTTGGACACAGGATTGTTTGCACAGCAATATGCATGCTTGTGGCAATTGCACAAAAAACACTATCATGATGTTTCAAAACATGGCAGAATTCTTGAAAAAGAATTGTCCACTACTTCCTTTGCCTGTTGCAGTGTTCATTCCAAACACATACTCTCTTTTCCATAATTTTGTTTTATGGTTTTGAAAAATTTCTCCCAGTGCTCTGACTTTCATGGGGGTCATAACTCCATAAATCCTATCTGCTATCAATTCCTCTCATTTAACCAACTCTTTCTTCAGTCCCATCCTAAAATATCATCAAATCAGTGAAGTGTTCACATCTGAAAGGACAAAATATCCAACAGACATCTCCCTTTGAATTGAAAGCCGCACTTCATACTTGAGGCCAATGCCTTTGAACTTGAGTTAAAATTATTACCTGCCATGATTTTGGATTTTGAAATTAGCACCATCATTTCTAAGAAGGCAGTTACTGCAGTTATCATTGTTAAATCCAATTTTAATAAAATCTGATACAAAAATATGAAATCACAGAAGTACCAAAAAATTGTACTATACAACAAATTACTCACAACTTTATTGAAATTCTGATAGGGCCTCAATGAAGGGCAATACCCATTTCCTGAAAGTTACGGGGTCAACTGCACCACAGGAGCCACCGGCATTTGCATTCATGTCAGGCTCAGTGCCATACAGATTCAAAAACATGATTTTCAGAGCAAGTGAAAGAAACATCCTGCTTTTGGCAATGAGGCATATAGAATCAACCTATGCAATCAATCAAGAACAGCTATGGCTGGTGCTCCACAGAAGGCATGAAAGCCTATGTCTTCATGGCCATTCTCCTCAAACTTACCAAGTTTGGAAAGCCCTCTCTTCATGAAGTGTTTGCCAAGCCAATGGACACTCTCCACTGTTGTGGGACTGCATAGGCTGTGTTGTTTCTTGGGTCTAGTGCCGTCTTGATGACAAACACTTGTCTTTCAACTGATGACAGTAAACGGTCCTCTATTCACAATCTCAATTTGACCATGGATGTTGGTGACATTGATTGGCTCAGACAGGCCTGTGGCTTATAGCAAATGTGTCAAAATGGTGTGGATTGCATGTGATATGTATGGTATTTTTTGTTTTGTAATTGTACCAGACAGGAATGACAGCATCTGGTGATTCATGTCTTGTTGGTGAGAATTTAAAAAGCAATAGATTATATATGATATTATTTTAGAAACTTAATAAAAATCTATCTTTTGCCTTAAGAGACTAAAGTGACCTCAAAATAGATAATAAAATTGTTTTTTACTTTGAGACAATGTTTTAAAAAGACATCAAGCAAGAAAAGGTATAAAGATATAGTTTGAAAATTCTCAATCTACAATAGAAAATCTAGCAACATTGAACATGGCTAAAGCATGATTTCATATTCTAGACATAATAATTTTGATCAAGTCACCAACATGATAAATCTAATAATGTAAAAACCTTCTTAAGATACTTTTGATGTTGTCTGTTTGGCTTGTATTTTAGCACTACCTATTGATGTTGGCAAAAAATGGAGATTGGTTTTCTTTTGGGAAATTTATTTTCTTTCGGCTTTTACAAATTTAAGAAATATTCCTATCTTAAACTGCTAAGTTACCCATTTTTTGGGAGATTGCGTTTTTGGTGATTGGTTTTTCAAATCACCATTAAAGGTAATTCAATAACCTGTACCGTCTCAACACACATCTCTTTCATTATGCTGCCATTTCAGTCACAACTGTGTCCATCCACCCTGAAACATTGTTCCACACTCATAAAAATGACACCCAGACCAACTCAAAACAACGGCGAGCACTGGGGCAGTAATGCTTACATCTTTTTTAATAAGTGCATCAAGTCTGATGACATTTAATATGCAAAAACAGACCAGCACTTGCCATTTCAATCTTGATTATTTTGATCACTACTGAGACTTCATGATACAAGACTAAAGTTATTATGCAAGCAAGCATCTTCTGGACAAGCTTCATTGCTACCAACAAAGAGTTGACCTTGACCAAGATAGCCCGGCCTTCATGAACAACAATTCTGACACCAAAGACAACAATCATGGCCTGCAAGAACCTCTATCTCCTTCTCCATCACATCATTCACTTCTGTGACATGCTGATCTTGTTATTTCTCATTTTCCCATCAAGTTGGACATAGTATGAGCCCTATAAGCACTCACCATGACAATGAAAGAATACACAAAAGAAGTCAAGATGCTCTGGATAAGCCAAGCTTATCTTTGACTACCATCGTTGATAAGTACTTTTTTGATCTTATTGGTGGTGGCATGGGCATGAAATACTCCCTGATGCCGCCCTATGACTTTTACAATCTGAGGGCCAAACACATGACACATGCACCCAGGAACAAAATCATCCATGGATGCCTTTACCCAAGATTGTTGCAAAAGTGACTCAAGCCTCAATGGCAACATGTTCAATAAGATCAAGGTTGGGCCTTTCCCACTGAAGTTGAGACTGCAATAAAGTCCCTCAGTCTTCTGACCAATATGGAGCAAGTCCAGGACTTGTGTACAAACTCCTCTGTCCTAGATGGAACGGAGTTCCAGTTCCAATGTGCCATTCATGTTGTCCTTGTCGGACAAGAGAAGTCACATGGGATTGAAGTGGAGAGGAAGTCTACAACTCATGCTTGTGATTTTATTCCTCCTCATGGTATTAAAAACCACATGAGGCATGCTCCTCCAACCCCTCCTGCCCCTGCCTCTTCCCCTACAGCTTCTGTTGTCAATCCCTATGCTGCATTTTGATGATATGTAGTAGTTACAGTTTTTAGCAATGGCAGATGCACCATGCTGGGCAGGCTGCAGCAGGTTTAGCTGCAACACAAGGTCTGCCTCCTAAAGTTTGAATTGATATTGCCCCTGGAGTCATCCCAAAAGTTGTCCCTAGGGTTTTCCCACTAGCTGTCCCTCCTGTTGTACCTGGTATACCTGGGGCTTTCCCACTTCCCCTGCCCAATGGAATATTCCAAAGAATAAATGCTCCATTGATGACATTCATGATGGTATGTATGTCATCAGTTGAGCTTGAGGATGCTGCTAGATGTCAGCATCAGCAGCAAAAGGCCCATACCCTCACTAGGACCTAGTCCAAAAATGAGGACCCCACTGTTTGTGACAATGACAACAGCCTATAGACTTTGAAGTGACACTGTTTTTCTGTGAAATTTTGCTTACTTCTATTATATAATATTGTTTGTCTCTACCTACCTAGTAGAGAGAGTAGAGTGGTTGAAAATAATTCTGTCCTCTAGCTATGAAAACTAAAAGGGAAAATTTATCAGCTAAGCAGTAAACTGGTTCCCTAAGCCCCACCCATCTTTACCAACATAGCCACTGCAAGAATTGACCTCACCTGTCAAAAAATACTAGTGGATGATGCAAGATTTTTTTGGCATCTGAAGAAGTAGATTGTTTGGCTCATGAAAAACTTATACATGGACATATCCTGTTATTTAGATTGCTCTGTAGAAGTTAGACTGGACCCTCATTTGATAACAAAATGAAGGGCATGTTTATGTTCACATTTTTACAGATGCATTTGAAGAAATTACATATTTTTCTTGAAACAGACATGAATGACTGATCAAATTTCATGAATCTGACTAATCAATGTCGAATGACTGTGCAGCTCAATGTTGGAGGTTCACCTGTGTAATATATCTTATGAGGTGGATCTTGCTCAGGTAGTCAAGAAAGTCATTTCAGGAGGTAATGGAATTTTGTGAAAGTTGTACTGAAGATACACATGATGTAATGCTACTAATGGTGGTGATATTACAGAAACTAACACCAATATGAATTCTGGACAAGATGAAGTAAGTTTGTTTTTTCATACATTGACTAAAATATCTTCCTGTGATCCTGATATTTTTTTAATTGTTCTCAGATAAGGTTGTCATAGGTACTGCTCAGGTTTCAATGACAATTCCTTCTCATCCTGAGTTTTCTGATATAGTTTTCAATTGCATGTGGGTTAAATTGTATATTATCTTATCTACTGAGCGGGAATATTGCAAATATGTTTTCGGCCATTTTTGGCATGTCATAGGAATGATTCAGTCTGTGGGACAAAACAAGATTGATCCATTTTGAGCAATGAGTGTTGTGATAAAGTCAAGCAATAGGAAGTTTGTGTACACACTGAGAAGCAGTTATTCAAATATGTTCAGGACAATAGAGAGATAGGTTAAGAGGTTGAAGTGGATCAATGTTTGAAAGAAAACTGAGGTTATTGGGAAGGGGTTCAAAACATACAATTCTTGTTTTTGATTCTATCCACCCAACAACCTGTCTTGACTGCATTGTAGATGACATTGCAAGATGATTGTACAATCACAATAACTGTGTGTTCTCTCAATGGCATGAAACAATAACACTTCTCCCATCTTTGATTTTATAATCACCACATATATTTTTCCTCTCAATGCTACAAAAAAGATCCCATTCTTCCACCCATTCCTCATATTTTCAATGATATGAGAGGGAAGACAACAAAAAGTGAACAAGACAACATTCCCTTGCAACTGGCAGATTTTGCTTTATGCAAGATTGGGTTGCCTTTAGCAATGATTTGCTCTGCACTCAAGCTCTATTTTGGATTAGGGATGAGGTTGATTGTTGGAATCTGTGCCATATTGAATGTGAACAGTGGATGTCATTTTTTTAGTGTGCTGCATTTGATCTATTCAAACATATTTATTTTTAAGAAGCACAGCTTCCATGCTCAGTCTGTATTGAGATTTCCCTACAGTGAATATGTTATACCAGAATATGCTTTTGAACTCATTTTGAGTGGATGCATTCATGAAATTAACTCACTTTGAGTCATTTTACCATGAAAATTTAAAGTTATGAGCCTTCAATAGTGCACATAAATCCAACTGTCTGACAATATCCAACATTCGATGTTCACAACTTGACTGTAGATTTTTTTGGCAATCTTTACAATTATTGAGCACTCTTACAAAAAAATGAGACTGGATTAGTATGCACAAACCCAATTTATCTGAAAATATCCAAAATTAAAGCGTTTCAATTTTATATTAGAAGTACTAGAATTAGATAGATATTTTATTCAAGGTTGATAGTGATAAAGCAACATTCATATTTTGGCCAGAAGCACTAGCATTAAATGGATTTCTTTCCAACAGATAATATAGATTTTGGCCATGAAGCACTCAAGTTCAATTGACAACATCTACAACAAAGAAGTGCTAAGATTTAACAGATGCAGTGAAAATTAATTTGTTTCATCTAAAAGTACTCATGTACTAGTATTTTGGATGGAAACATCAACATCTAATCAACATTGATTTCGATCTACATTTTCATGTGCAAAAACATACAGCACTGCTAACATTTTATTCATAAGAATGTTCATAAGAAAACATCCTTATAAACAAAATTACCAGATATTATTTATGTCTTCTGTTCAAATGGTACATGAGATTCCTATGTAGTTGTATTTTGCTAGCATATACATCATACTACCTGAATTTTCTTATCAACACACTTATAACTGTTCAAAAATATCATAGGATTATTCTATCTACACATGCCTATATTGGTATGTATCATATCTTAAACTTTACAATAGAGTGTATGGCATTGCAAATGGTCATGCTTTGATCATAGTGCAAACATGTAAAAAGTATTACCTGTGTTTGCAAAGTGAATAGGTATAGTACACAAGAAAGAATACATTTGATAAACAAAGGGCTTACAAGCACCTAGTAAATTATGACCAAAAATATCCATAGGACAAAAAACCTTAATGGAAACATATTAACACCCCAGTTCTGCAGCCCTCTACCAAGCATGCCGGAAAAAGTTGCCTAGACATAAAACACCATTAGAACTCAGAACAGCACCACCAAACCTAGAACTAGCCTATTCTCCTAAATCCAAGGTTGCACTAGCTTCTACACCTCCAATATCAACATCACAGTTTCTATGAACATCTCACCCTCCAAAAGTATATGTAAATTCTTGCTGCACTCAATCATCCTCCACAATTGCTACTCTCCTTCTCTTGTTTGCTGCAACTTGTCTCATTGATTTGTTTGGGCCTTCCACTTACCATGCTTCCTTCTATCTACCTTGCTGTTAGTGTATTAGGAAGGAGCGTGGCTTTATCCTCTTCTGTACCCCACTTCATGATCTCACTCCAATCCACTCTCATTGACCAAGTCCCAATAGAAAACTAACTCTCCATGCCACTTCCTTTACAAACTCCATGTATTTTGGAATGAGAAAGTCTGATGTAGTTCTTGATTGTGTCTGCATGGCAGATTCCCATCTCATGAACATGCCTTGCAAATGTCTGGTCTGCAGTCCTGTACTTTGACCCAGGATCAACAAAAAGCTTCTCATTGTTCTCAAGGGATTCAGAATTTATGCTGAGGTAGCAGCCAAGAGCAGTGAAGACACAATAGAGAGGCTTGTGAGGGTTAGAATAGCAGTTGTTATTGGTCAAGCTCTCTCATCTTGTCCACCTTTGGTTCATCATACTCAAATGTAATTGAATTTGAGTTGCCCTTTTTGAAACTGTGGAAGGCAATACTGTCCAAATCGATCATGTGGGCCATCAGGTGCCGCATCATGAGACTAAAACAGCCAACAAATACATTACCTTCATGGGCAGCCCACTTTAAAATCCTTGAATAGGGTGCTGCTGACTCCATCTGCTTCCCACTCATCCACATTCCTCTTCTTGAGATCTGCAAACTCTTTCTTTTAGCAGGGCATGAGCTTGTTCATCTCTGCATAAAAATGAGTGGACACACAATGGATAGAAACTGTGGAACCCTGTTTGATGGCATCAAAAAATTACTTACATGGGAGGGGCCATAGAATTTCCCCCTCTTTTTTGTTCGTCAAATCTTCAAGAAATTCAAGGATGTACCAGAGTACACAAAGTCATACTTATCAGCATCCCTGAAGTAGAGATGGGGATCTTCTTTGTTTTCTGTGGTGGACATGGACAGAAGTATCTGCAACAGGATAGTGTTATTGTAGCCACTTGAAAATGCAACAGATGCAAGTGCAATGGTCTTTTTGAACTGCAATGGACATGCCTTGATCTCCAGCAGTGAAAATGGCTAAGCAGTGTTCTTTGGAGAGACCTCCACCAGAAACTAAGAGAGTACTGTCATTGCTGTCTTGCTCATTGGGCAAATACGAGCACCATTTTGCCTGGCACCATGATCCATCTGACAGGACAACATGCAGGAGTGAGAGTGTAAATCTGTTGATGGATGTTTGGTTAGAATGTAGTTTGTTGGTGGTGATACATTAGGAGCAACACATCATGGTGTATCATGTGGTGCTCACTTGTGAGATATTGTGTTGCAAGCTTTTATATTTCAGTATGCATTGGGGTGTTGTATGGTGCATTGTGCATTCTTTTGTGTTGTAGTGATTCAACATTATTATAGGAGTCTCCTATGATTTTGAATTAATCTGCCAAAAGATTTAATATTACTCTGTGCATTAAATAATAAAATCCAATCCCAAATTTGGCAAAATCATAAGAAAATCCTATGATGCACAGTCTAAAAGGGTGACATTGTCTATGATATTGAGAATGGGTTAAGCTGATATCATCACTTTCCTGATTCTTACTATGAGCAAATGTTTAGTTGTAATGGTTTATGAACAGCTTATGAACAACTGACCATTGAAATGGTCCAAAATTCAAGTATCACAAGTAGGAGTATATTTCAAGGCTTCCTCTGTTCCAGGATAAACATTTATACTATAAAATTAAACTAATCCTACAACCAACACTAATGCTAATCTCATCATTTTTTCTTAATTATCCATTCTCATTGCTGTGCCTGTTGCCATTAAAACCTAAGCAACAAAACTACATCAACAGGATGAGCAGCAAAATATTACACAATGGTGATAAAAGATTCACAATAAAAGGCACATTTGGAAGGATACAAAACAATAGAGAAAAATGTTGAGACTTGCTGCAGTGGGAAGGGATTTCATAGAAAAAGGTCGTTATTTTGCAGTGACAAGGGAATGGGGATCTGTCTCGGGTATGATTTGACTTCAACCAATTATATAACAGTAGACAATTACATTGGATGATTCAATTACATAACACCCAGTTGGTCACTTTTGATTACTACCAACAACTTTCCGTATGACAGAGGGTATGAAAACATCTAAGATTGTCACCGATTGGAATCAAAGGTTTAATCATAAACATTAGAGGAGGTCACTGAAGATTACCACATGAAAAGTGTATCACAGTATGCAGCAAGGAAAAGAAATGAGCGGGCATGGTGGGAGTTGACAGAGTTGGAGGATGGGGACAATGGTCGGATCTTTGATGGACTGACAGAATATTGATGGGCTGGTAGATAGAATTTCATGGTGACAAGTTTGTCAAGGAAGGATAAGAATGTTTTGGCAATGGTGGCATCATCAATATAAGAGTTGTGTTGGTGTATTTTGCCAACAGCAACATGGGTAATGCTTCTGCCAACAACAGAGAAGAAGGAATCTCAAACTCAAACTCTTTGGAATTACACTTCTTCCTTGCTCCTGTCTTTTGATTGCACCACCTTGTCTATTCATATGATGCACATGCAACCAACCGTGGCATCATCTCTGCCCCACCCCTCCCCCTTGAATCCACTTCCATTCCATCCTCCACTGCTCCTGGAGTTTTTTGTTGCTACACAAACCATCAATTGCTTGTAAAATTTTTCTCATTTGTTGTGATTGCAAAGACATAGTTATGAATTGATCAGTTTTTAGTCGGTTGCTTTGTTCCACTTCTTGTTCAGTCTGTCTTTGGAATGGTGCAGTGTTTCTACAACTCAGGATTGTATGACAATGTTGTCAATGGTAGTGTTATCTTTGGGAGTGTTATCATTGGAATATCGTTGGGAGTGATATCATCAATTTGCATGCTTGTAGAGGTCTTGGTCACAAACAGTAAGATGCCCTTATCAAAGTTCTCTGCAACATCTGCACTATGAAACAGTCATTTATAGAAGGTTTGGGATTCTTCGCCAGAGTTGATGTTGATGCTGTTGATGTTGTTGTGATTGTTGGAGGTTCATAAAGAGCCACATTCAGAATTTCATTTACCAATACAGGTGCCAATGATAACTAAGAGGGATTCTTTGTCTGCACAGGCAAACATTTTATATGCATCATCATCAAACCCCTGAATGACAGCTTATGGGATGTGGGCATTGGATGGAATGCTGCCCATGCAAAGGGTGCACCTCCCTAAGAAATGTTCTTGTTGTGCTGTGACAGCAAGGGTGCTGGCTTGTTTTGTCATTCATTTTATTTCAAGTCATTTGCTGGCATTGACTTTATCCTGCACCAGGGTTTGGAAGTCAGCAATGATGGTTTTTACCTCCTATTGCAGGAAGTTGACTCTTGCTCACACTGCTTCTGTTTACATGAGCATCAGTTAGGCTGTAATTTAGTTCGGCCAATAGCCCAATAGGGAATAGCATTTTCGGCGAATTTTTGAATTTTTTTGCTGTTCACTATTGACTAAAAATTCATGATTTAGTTGAGAATCTTGAAAATCGTCAATAGTTCAATAGTTCAATAGTTCAATAGTGCAATAGTGTTTTTTTTGTCACTAGAACATCACAAAACCGTCTTGTCCAAAATCAGAACACCATGAAGTTCATTGTGATTGACTTCTTTGTGAGGACCAGTGTTCCTTGTTTTTACGGTGTCGTAACCGCAAAAGACAAGGCTGCTGGCCGTGCCTCGAAATCTACAAGTCGCCGTGCTTCGACATCTACAAGTCGCCGTCCCGCCACTAGAACCCGCCCTTCTGTTTCTCCCACGCCATCATTTACCTCCAAAAGAGCGAGTTCGTCTAGTGCTCAAAGCCGACGTACTGTTGCTGTATCCAACACCCCTCCATCCAATTTGGGAGACAGTCTGTCTTCAAACTCACTTGCCTCCCCCAATGATGTTCACCCTCTTGACAGCCCCCATACTGACAACTTTGATCCCCCTCCCCTTCCTTCCATCAGCGACGCCCATCCTGATGGACTTTCTCCACCTGACGAGGATGGTGAATCAAACGCAGATGAAAGTGAAAGTGATAAAAGTGATGATGAGTATGCTCCAGATGCAGAGGCACGTGAATCGAGTGGTGACAGTGAAGATATGACCCCTCAGCCTCTAGAAGATAACAGTGGCATAGATGCTATCGATGGCGCCGGTGAAGATGCTGACTTTGTTGGAGGGGGTTTCATGGGCAAGGGTGACTATGCTGTGGAAGAGTTCTCTATTCAACAACGTATCATGCATTTTCTGGGGCAGAGAATCGACAAACAGAATCGCTTTAATGTTGAAATCTGCCTTCTGCTTGAGGCTGGTTCATCAGTGTCTGATGAGAGGGCAACAACATCAAACTTGCGGAATGATATGATGCTGAACAGGTATGTTAACCTCGTTCGTACTTTTGAAGTTGAGAATTTTGTTGACCCAGCAATACAGGAAGATATGGCGCTCCGTCTTTTCAATGCAAAGAAGACAATGACTGGACTGCATTTGTGGGAAAAGTTTGTTTCGTGGAGGAAGGAGGTACGCACCATGTACATGCCTAAACTCCCCAGCAACCTTTCCAGTATCCCAAGTGGACAACAATTGAAGGATGCTTACAAGAAATTTGTAGTGGACCGTTTTAAAGAGGAAAATGTAAGAGAGTATTTCTTTTCATTTCAATTGTAGAGTTTAACTGACAACTGACATATTTTTATCAATTGAGAATTCTCTTGAGGTGGACGACGATGAAGTCATCACTTCTATACCTTCTGATTTCTGGTTGAAGGGATGCAAAACAAGATGCCTCCTGGCATGTATGGTTCATAGGACCAACAAAGAGATTGCTTCCAGTGTTGCTTCACTAAATCCTGGTCAGTCAAGGGAAATTCAACGTAACAATGCTACAGCAAGAATCATTGCAGAATGTGATACTGCACGCAAAACTCAAAAGAGGGAGTCTGATGACAAGAATCACAAGAGGATTTGGAACCAAATTGGGCATATGAGTGTTATTAAGGCGCAAAATGATATTGTATCGACACAACTTTGTCTCTACAATGAAAACAGGGATGCATTTGTGGCAGCAATGGGAGAAGCAGAATACAACAATAAAATTATTGAACTATTGAAGAAGCTACCAGAGCCACAAGGAAATATCGCCAATGTCAATGGGGAAAACAATGATGATGGAGGAGAGGATGAAACTAGTGATAATGAGGAGGAATAGCTTTATTTTAAGTTAATTTTTTATGTGTTTAAAATTAATGGATTATAATAAACTACTTTTATATTTGGAATGGAATGGGGATAATACAAAGTTACAGTACCCATGAATTTAATATATAAGAGATGACTAATTTAAGATAAGAGAAGACTGTCTAGAACTCTTCGCCTTCTTTGCACAATAATATACATGATCAGCAAGGTTACTACGTCGTCTCCCCCATAGTATTGACATTAACTGGTTGTCGTTCGTCTGAAATGATCTATCATTGCCTCGAAGCCAAACGCCATCCCCTTGGAGCGGTACTCCGTGACCAACCCTCACATCAGATTCCTTCGATTCCATCTCTGTCAGCATGTTGTTGTGTAGAATACAGCACACAACAAATATTTTCTCTGCATCAG
>JALLPD010000167.1:0-19787 GCA_036940065.1 Cyclotella cf. meneghiniana
GAAGACTTGGTCTTGCTGGTGATCATGGTCTTGTCAAGACCTTCTGGTCTTGCCATGTGTCTTGGTCTTGGTCTTG
Source organism: Cyclotella cf. meneghiniana (assembly GCA_036940065.1). Classification (NCBI taxonomy): domain Eukaryota; phylum Bacillariophyta; class Thalassiosirophyceae; order Thalassiosirales; family Thalassiosiraceae; genus Cyclotella; species Cyclotella cf. meneghiniana. The sequence goes on from JALLPD010000167.1 coordinate 77, forward strand.
GGAGTACCATGATGTTCTTGGCACTTGGGACAATAGGTATCTAAAGGATACCTTCGATTTGTGGGATGTTCTTATGCCCCATTTGTGCATATTTGTGGCAAGAGTTCCTGAGAGCATCCTCGGCTCATGTCATTTTAGATTAATACCAGGATCAATGGTTCATGATAATAAAGAAAAATTATTGGGATATGATGATGATGTGACTGACACTAAGTGGAGGTCACCAGTGGGTGTCAAAGTTTTTGCAGCTGCAGATACCATCCTGAACGTTTATTTTTATGACATCAAGTACTAATCTGAGTATTAAATTGAGTCTCAAGATTGTGATTTTGTCTGCAGATATTTCAGATTGCATGGTTCTTCACAGAGTTTCTTGGTTATAGATTGTGTAAAATATTTCACAATCATGTCTGCATCTGCATGATGATCTTGTCTGCACAAAAATCTTGCCAACAAAGTCACAACCTTGAGATCTCTTCATCATGCTATCCCTATCCATTATCACTAGTTTGTCTAAGTCAACTGGTATAGAATTCTTTACCAACCTCTAACAACAGATATCTACCTCATTGACATGAAAGAAAAACATCCACTCACAACAACACTATCATCAGGCTCCAGTACAAACCACTTTGATGTATTAATTCTTCACAAGCCACCCAACCCATACAGCTGACGATTCTAAATAATCATGAGACTTCTGCTTAGGAATGGAGGCTCCAAAAAATCTGCTATGAAGGAGGCTATCTTTACTGATGCGTAATTTACCTCCCCATTTGCCAACCCTCCTCCATCATTGACTCTGCCTTCTCAAGTGTTGTCATTCAACCTTCTCCTGGTGTCACTCATTATTCTAGCCAGTCTCTGAATGAAATGCATCCTCTTGCTATGGCTCAGAATGCACTAACTGCAGCTGCTACTCAAAAATGTAAATGTAAGGGATATCCATCATTTTCTCCTGCTCAACTCATGGAACAATGTGGAAATAGCAAGTGTTTGAAAATAAATCTGACAAAGATTATGCAGTTTTGGAGGATAAGGTATATTGTAACATTGGACATCAGAAGGGTTATGTCAAAGAACATTAGGACTGATAATCTTACTTGGACAAATGATGGTGCTGGTGGAAAAAGTAATGCAAGGAGTTGTGAAATTTTGATTGACTAGTTGAATACTGACAAGAACTTTGCAAACTGGCCTCATGCAGCAGACAGGGTGTAGAAGTTCAAGTTGCTAGTAATTCAGGTGATACCTTTTCTAAAGGGGTCAAAGTAGAACAAACTGGTAAACAGATCAAGATTAAGATTGGGTGGACTGAAGCTGTCATGAGATCTGCATATGATTTCTCCACATCAGGAACTGGTGAGAACATCACAGAAATGAAGGATACAAGAGTTTTGCAGCAAAGGTATCATGAAGTATGTCAGCTGTCAGGGATCAATCTCTTTGTTTACTCTCTCATTCTCTCAACTATATTTACAGATTACAGTATGTTTCTTTTTTATTATACCCCAGGGGGAAAATTTCTGTTGCATGCAGGAATAAAACTTAAGATGACAAGCAGCAAATCATTCAAAACCATAAGACTGCCATCATCATCACAAGGAAGTGATAGTGAATAGAGGACATGTAATAACAACAATGGGGATGCATCTGTCACATTGGATGCCATTAATAGTTCATCTGGGGATGATGATAATTTGGACAAAGATAGTGTGGGAATATGAGTCTTACAGCAGGATAAGCCACCTTCTAAGCCAAAGTACTCAGTGCTGAAGCACAATTCAGCATGGAAACATCCAACGTGCTCAAATGGATACAACACTTATCCAAAGAAAATGACACAAGCAGGACATGATGATAACACTTGACTTAATTTTTGTGACAACTTTTGCCTAGGATACCATTCACAGAAGAAGGGCGAATGATCTCAGCATCAATAATGTAGTCAATGATGCAGTTGTGCTTGTAGAAGGGGGTAAGAGAAATCTGATGCACTAGGATCAAAAAAATCAACACATGCCTCTCAATCAATTGAACAGTATGTGGCCCGAGATGAGAAGAAAGAGTTGAAGAAATATAAAAAAGATGATTTCAAAAGAGCAAAGTTAATTTGGTAGCTCATTTGATCCTTAAGCAAAACAAGTTTAACTAGTAGTAACCAATCCTTTTTCAATCCTTTCTGAAGTTTGAGATACATCAATTATCTCTCTCAAAAGACTCACTCAATGAAATTCGATCCATTTTACTGTCACTATTCATTAATTATTACCTGGCTGGAAATTTAGCCCAATGTTCTTCAATTGTTCCTGTCTTGACCCAGGCAGTAATCCTAAAGGAACTTGTAATTCCAAGATATTCTTCTCCGATGTACAAGTTGCATAATTTAAATCACTCAAGACTTCTTGGCTACATCATGAAGAACATTGACTTGATCATCAAATCCAAAATTAACGAACTATTATGCAATACCACAGTTGCACCAATGTATCTCAAGATATATTCTAGTGACTTTCTTCATTTGTTGCAATCCTTCAAATGTTTGTTATCAATCGGAAATAAATTTCCGAAGACCCATCGTGTGTGTTCATTGATGACACATGGAGAAGACACACAGGTGATGAATTTTTTTAATCTTTGTCCTGAACTTAACCTGCTTGACAGTTATATGCTGCAACAAAATGTCACTTGGTTTAAAAGCATTCTCCAGCATTATGTGCTCCAGTAGACTAAAATAATCACTAGCTTGACTCTTGTGTGCAACCAAAGAAACCAGACTAATATTCACAAATATTATGCATCTCATAATAGATAGCACAAACAGTAATACCATTGTAGTCCACTGCACCATCACAGGTGCATGCGATTTCCAATGACAAGGATGTTCCATCCATTAGATCAATGCAGTTAGGAAGAAAGAATTCTTTCTTGATCTGCTGAGAAATCTGCTTCCTTTTATTTGGTGATGGCCATTTGATATAGTCATTTCTGATATCAATTAGCACCATAACAACCCTTTTGGGACATGTTTTACATTCACCATAACTGGCTTTGAAATGATTCTTCTGACTGAAATTGGAGTCACCCTCCTTTCCCGAAAGTTTAGAAGAAGCATGATCTGATGTTTTACCGGCATGAATACATCATTATTCTCTATTGTGGCAACAATTTTATCAAGTACCAGACGTGACACTCTATTTTTCTTTTGAGCTCAGCATCTTTCATCCAATGACTGCCATCATTACATTCTTCTAGGTCATTGCAGAAAATGTCATTAAGTGCTTTCTTCTGATGTTTTCTCTTGTTGAAATACCTTGTGTTTGTCACTTCATGAATTCTACATCTTGCAACTAGATGACATCAAGATGGGGTTCTCAAAATCCAAATGAGCTCCAATATCATTGCTAGGGAAACAGCCACAAACAGTGTTGTAGCTCCCTTGAAAGTTCTATGCACTGTTTTGAATGCCATGCTATGAAGTGATTGTGTGCGCATGTTTTTAGTTGAATCAAAGTAAAGTGTGATGTGTAAATTTATGGTGCTCTGCTGAGAGACAAACTTTACGTGTGGTTGTTCTTGTTGATTTCTTTGTAGAGTAAAAACTTGTTGCTTTGACATAAGCTGTCCTCTCATATTAAAAAATATTAACTAAAGGTAATGTCTTTGCCTACAGTAGACGATAAAGTTGTTGCAGATGCAGATGCAAACATGGCTATGGGCTCAAGTAAAATAATACTCTAACTCAGTAGCTTTGCCTAAGATTATACAGAAAATCATGATGGCTTCTGCATCTGAATGATTTTGCAAAAAATCAACAACAGTAGTATGGTCGCACGTGCACATGACACAATTGTGCATATTGGAGCATGTAGAAAACACTGAATCACAAATCACAAAAAAATGTACAAGCAAGCTTTGGATACAACCAAAACACTAAATAACCCTACAAAATTTTGTATATTACCTTATCTATTATTTTCCCACTCTTTCTTCATCTATTTCATTTCCTATTGACATGATACACATGAGGACGGGTTGACTATAGAAATTTGTCTTTTTGTGTAAATTTGATTTGCGATTTCTGCCTCTCGGTCAATGGGAAGCCTCATCGACCAAGATTTGTGTAAATTGCACACATTTTTGTAAATTTTACACAAAATATATCATATGCAATTGTGTAAATACGATTTGCAATTCTGTGTTTTCTTTTTTCTCCATTATCCACAATTGTACACTAACAGTCTGTATTTCCACAAATAATGTGCAAATCCTCCATTATCATCTAATTCTCCAAATTCATCTAGTTCCATAAATATCCTCAAATTTCCTTAAAATCTATTGCCAATTCATGTTACCCTATCGTTTGCAAGTGCTAGCACATTTCCTCTCCATTCCCTGCAGGAATTCAGACACCACTACTGTACCTTCCTTTTTCGTAAAAATCAATTTTTGAGCTCTTTTTTTTCGTGTTTGACTCCCGCCACAGACCTTCACGCTATCATGATGATTCCATCAGATTCCATCTCTATCCAAAGGACTTCTTGCTCGATAATGTAGCCCACCCCAGGCACATCCCATTTTTGCTACTTGTTGCATGCCGTGCTCGAGCACCGCGTTAGTTGCCGTTAAATCACAACGACTGCTACACTCATTACTAAACAATGAACCTTTCAGAACGAGGAGGAGAGGAATCACCAATGCTACCACAGAACAACACGGTCACCTTCGACAGCAGCTTCTTCACGGAACACGACGAAGTTTTAAATTTGATTTACATTTTATCGACATCCCGCCCATCTTCGGGAGGGACGCCGGACAATCACGCCGCCGCTCTATTCAAATTTCGCAGTATATTAGACAAATACTTGGAATGTCCGACTTTGCTGGATCCATTTCTAGAAGGCATGGTCCAAAAGCTCAGTTTGCCGGCGAGGAAAATCATTCATGATGTGTTTTTTTTTCAGCATGGCGCGGAAAATGAAGTCGATGGAGATGGAATTCAAAATGAATGGATTGAACCTCTCGATAGACTGATGCATTTACTATCGGCAATCTACGCGCTGTCTAAAGTGCGTGGTAGGAAATATATTCAAAGACTTATGCCTCATGAGGCATCAGATGTTGAGCCAGTGTTGACGATGCTGCGTTGGTTTGGCTGGATAGAGAGTCATGTCAAGTCACAGTCGATTGGAGAAGCTGACATGAATGATGTTTGCGCGATTACCAAGCTACCGATCGAGATGCAAGCGTTTCAAAAGAAATTGATTCAGCAGCAGCAAAAAGATGAGAGCAGCGCAGAAGAAGCCAAAATATGGGAATCGCTGTATTCATTGCTGAATTGGTTGGGTATCATTAGTTTGGTGCCGTTTGATTTGCATACCATCGATTCATCGCTCGAGTCAGAACCTACTCATAGCATTTCATCGAGGCATTCAAGCGGAGCTACCATGACACTTGTCCAATCCATTCTATCAACGTCTGCGTCGCACTTGAACGACCCGGGCCCCACTCGAGAAGCTGCCGCGGCGTGTCTAGCGTCGTTGTTGTCACGTCCCGATTTGGAACAATCGGAATTGGAGGGATTTGTCATTTGGTCTGCCCGAGCAATGTACTGGTTTCGAACTGGAAACTGTTCAGACGATGAGTTTTGTCGCTCCCACTCTAAAGGAGATGAGGTCGCCACTAATACAAAACTCTCGTCTACGATGCTACCATTGCCGCATGATCCACCATCAGTCTTTCTTATTATGGGTGCATTACAAACCCTCTCTTCCATTTTCAAATCGGGTCATCGCTCCAACCTACTCTCGACTCAACAAAAAGTGAATGGAATCGAATTACTCTGGGAGCAATCTATTCTCATTGCAGAGGGTTCGATTGGTTCGATGCTACTTCGAAAGCTATTGGTGAAATTGTTTGCGAGGATTGGGTGCGCCTATTTGCCACCGAGGGTGGCAGCGTGGAGGTATCAACGGGGCCGGAGGTCTTTGTTAACGAATTTGATGAATTCAGGCGTTTCTGTTGCAACTTGTCAAAGCGAGAGCGCAGCATCCCAAAAGGAATACTCTGACGACGAATTGTTTTTAATTCCAGACCAGGTCGAAGATGCAATGGACCAACTTCTTCGATCTTTGACAGACCCTTCAACAATTGTTCGTTGGTCATCTGCTAAAGGAATTGGACGTCTCACAGAGCGTCTTCCTGCAGTTTGTGCGGATGACGTCCTAGATGCAATCCTTCAGAATTGCACCGACCCCGAACGTGATCGCAACTGGCACGGAGCTTGTCTATGCTTAGCAGAGTTAGCTAGGAGAGGTTTACTTCTACCAAACCGATTGAACGAGGTGGTCCCACTTGTGGTTCAGGCCATCGGATACGATGTTAGACGGGGACAACATAGCATTGGGGCGCATGTACGAGACGCTGCTTGCTACACGTGCTGGGCTTTTGCTAGAGCATACTCGCCGGAGGTGCTGAGGCCTCATGTAAAAGAATTGAGTGAGGCGCTTGTTCTGACAAGCTTATTTGATCGAGAAGTGAATTGCAGAAGGGCGGCTAGTGCAGCTTTTCAAGAGTCTGTTGGGCGGTAAGACATTTGTTCTCGCCATTACCGACCAGGTAATGTATGGAATACCATCTCATCACCAGTTTTTTATCTCTATTGACGGAACAGACAAGGGGCTGACAATTTCAAACATGGTATTGCAATACTGACTGCTGCTGACTACTTTTCTCTTGGCAATCGCACTGATGCTTATTTGAACATCGCACTTGTGATCGCGAAGTTCGATGAATATCAAAAGCCAATCATTCATCATTTGTCGGATGTCAAATTAAACCACTGGGATATAGACATACGAACTTTGGCGTCGTTATCTCTTGCTAGAGCTTCCAAATTGGATCCTCTGTACTGTGCCAACAAAATTCTACCTCAGTTATTGAAGAAATGTTTTAATGATGATCTTGTTGTGCGACACGGTTCACTTCTCGGTGCCGCTGAAATAGTTTTTGCATTTGGAGAGCTAAACATGGCGCAAGGCGGTACTACGTTGAGTGAAGATGTGAAATCATCAATTGCTGAGCTGGTACCTTCAATCGAAAAGGCACGGTTGTACCGAAGTCGTGGAGGAGAAATCATGAGATACGCAGCTTGTAGAATGATTGAATGCATTTCACTTGCCAGCGTCCCTCTAACAGTTAAACAGCAGGTAAGCTATCGCTGATTCCTGTTGCTTCGTTACCATGAATGTCAGTTCTGTTAATATAACAATGTACTGCGATAGGTGCGGCTGTTGGATTCAGTTGATTCTTGCTTAGCTCACCCAAATGAGGACATTCAAAGTGGTGCAGCCAAAGCATTAAACGCTCTGCTTACTAATTATTTCCCTGTCGGCAGCAAAGGCCCATCTGAACGTCTCCAAAGTCGCGTCGTGGATAAATACATTTCGATCGTCAAAACCGAGGACAACCCAGCTGCTACTCGTGGATTTAGTCTCGCCTTAGGCTCTCTCCCCAGCAAGATTCTCGCTCCTAACGAACACGTGTTGGACAGTGTTCTAGATTGCTTGTGCGATGCGTCGAGAAGGACTTCCTTGGTGGGAGGCGAGGGCGACGCAGAAACACGTCGTAATGCTATCACGTCACTGGTCAACGTATGTAAAACAGTTGGCATGTGTCCTGCGCCTGAAGTAAATGATAGAGGAGCTGAGACTGCTCCAGTCACCCCTCTCTCAAGGCACCAAGCAACACGTGTATTTGATACACTTCTAGATGCAATGGATGACTACAACACTGACAGACGCGGAGATGTTGGATCGTGGTCAAGAATAGCAGCCATGCATGGGCTTGAGACACTAGCTTTTCTTGCAGTAAAGTCGTCGCAAGCATACCCCCATTCAGCTTACCAGGCACAACCTATTTCACAGTCACATGCGCAATATGAGACACTAGTCCCGTCCTTCGTGGAGCGTCTTTCCTCCTTTTCAAGGAGCTCACCAGCCGATGACACACGCTCTTCAACTACGGATAAAACTCTCTATGATAGTGCCATCATATTCGACGAAGGGTTGTGTAATTCCATCTTGAGCGCCCTATTAAAACAATTGAGCGAAAAACTAGATACAGTGAGATGTCAAGCAGGTGTATGTCTAGAAAGACTTCTTACCAATAACTCTCCCCGATTGCCATTCGTTCCCTGTCGGCATATGCTTATCCGTGCATTAAATCTCAATGGTCAGCCCAAAAACTGGTCGAATCCGGCTTTGACTTTTCCCTTGCTGATGTGTGCCGTAAACATAGAAACCTTTCATGAGCCTATTTTATCTGGGATTGTCATCAGTGTTGGTGGGTTGACGGAAAGTGTCTCAAAGAGCTCATGTGCTGCTCTCTTTGAATGGATACGAGAGTTGAGGAATGCAAAATCGACGCCAAAAATCTACCAAATGGGTGAAGGTAAGTTACTTGGTACATCCCTACCGATACATAACCAAAAGTCACTCCTTCGAATGACGAAAATCTAAAATTGCGTGTACTTTTTTGCTCAGTCCTTCTCGGTTTGTTCCGTAAAAACAAGCGGAATGGTCGAGTGCTCCTTCCACTTCTTGCAACGTTAGATAAACTCTTGACTCACGGCTACCTTGACGAGCTTCTTGGTATGAGAAATGGCGAGTTTCTTGACAGCCTTCTTAGCTGTCTGTCAGATGATGCGAGAGGTTGCTCTGATGTCAAGCGACTTTTGGCAATAGTTGGAGTTTCTCTAAATCTTCTTCATCCCCATCTAGAGACCATAGCCTCGGTAAGAACGATAGCCATGGCACATTGCGTCTACTGCTCAACTGTTCATTTTTATTTTACCACCTCAACTTTTATCGTTCACCCACAGATAAAGGAGAAGGTGTTTCCTTTTGTAATGTCCATGCTTCTAAATCCATATCCTCGCGTGAGAAGATATGCGGCAGAACAACTATTTGCAAAACTAACAGTAGATGGAGAGTCAATGTTTGATGATCACAACCGCCTAGAGGAAGCCAACCAGCTCTTGCTGAACGTTGTTTGGCACGAAGAACACGATTCATCCGGTCACATTGCTGAATCACGAAATCGAATCGCAGATTTATTGGGTGTTTCTTTGGAAGAGAGGGAGCGGAATATGACTCTCACAAAGAAAAGCGCCTCTGGATCTTTTGTTCATAGGGATGAATTTGAGACTTACTCCAGTCTGGTCAATAGCTCAAAAGCATAATGTTCATAGTATTGTCGGAGCCACAGGAACGAAGCGATAGAATTCATAATGCATGCACAAAATAATATGCGCTGTTATTTGAAGCGAGCTTGGCCGAGACGGTATCCTCATGTTTTAAGAAAAAAATTAGCTTCAACGGCTCAAGTGGGCACAATGGCACAGGATCTATGTAATACCTCCAACAGCATGTGACGCTAATGTAAATAATGTAGTCATAAGTTTTGTTCAAACGAATAATTTGTTGTCATAGCGAGGTGACCTTTGGGATCAAGATGGGACAAGAGCATCCTGCCCTTAAATAGTTATTTGTCCCATGTCAAATAATGTTGATCTCCTTTTGACTTCACAAAAGAACATTTGAATATACTTTATTAAACAGGGAGATTGTTTGGCAACGTTTGATATTATTAGATTATCACTCCATAAAAATATCAGAGCCTTCTCATAGTCAGAAAGATTTCAAAAGCCTACCATACTCGCTTTGACTTTGTGGCACACTTGATGCCAACCTCTAAACTTCAATAGAAACCAATTTCTCTTCAAAATCTCAAGAAATCCTCACCAGTCTTCAGGAGTCCTTCGCAGAAGTTGACAGCTCTGACAAAGTAAGCCAAATCATCACATTCTCTATAACATCTTCTAACCGTAATATATTTCAGATTATAATAATCATAATCATGCATAAATTATTCTGTTAAATATCTCCTCAGCCATGTCACAATTTCCTCTCACCCTGATTTTGCTCTCTTCAGCCTGGCCTCTTTTTGACAGGAGAAAACATGATTTAGTTTATGTTTGATGGTACCAAGTTTTGCCTCTTCAACGGCATTTTCTTTGTGCATCCTCTGGAGCTATAAATCCAATGCAACTATTCTCCATAACTAGGTAGGACAAGTGCTCTACCTTTATCTAGAGGTAAATACGTTCTGTAAGGAAGATTTTTTTCAAAATGACTTCAACTCTTACCATCCCAGCACACCTAAGCTCACTCATCACCACAATTGCAGTTACTTCAAAAGCCCAATATCACTGATTTATTTTGAAAATCTCTGCCCCTGTAATGATTTGTTTGCAGATTTGCTACTGCATTGGGGCAACATTAGAAAATGCTGCTTCATTGGACTTTTTTCATTCATCAAGTGTGCAGCATGCGGATTGAGAACTACACATCCAAAACTTGCCTTCCACCATGGTGACGATGATACGAGCTATATCCAAGCACAAACATCATTATATCTTCAACCCAATACATTGTTTCACTCCGGATTCTTTCACCATCCTTTGTATTAACCCTAGCACTATCATCAATGCTGTGGAATCACCAAAACCCAGCATGTATCAACCACAAATGACTGATCTTCACACCAGAGCTGTCTGGGTCCACCAAGTTTCATCATCAGGATGGGAATACAGTATCTTGACTGTTTTCATTCATGTGTCCCTGTAGGCTGTCCAGTCACTATTCATACCTATTGCATTAGTGAGGGTGGCGAGTTGACGAAAACATAAATAAAAGGTGAATTGTTATATAGTTTTGATGTTTTGCCCCAGAAATAGGTGCACTTAACAACAGTATTCTATCCTCACTCCTCCCCATGCCATTGCTTGATTCCATGGGCTAAAGCTTTCATCTCATTACCTTGTGATGGTTTTTGGAAAGAACATTGGGTGAGTAAATGGTTTATTTTATGTGTCCTCACTTGTCTTTCCTACAGATAGAAAGCCACCAATTAAATGACAAGTTTGAAATTTCTGGCCCCAAAAGGCTTCCTCCTCTGGACACTGTGACCTCTAACAGCTCCTAACATTTCTAAACTTACAATATCTTTTGGTATATTCAAGAAAAATAATTTTTGCAAATGATGTGTTTTTTTGGTCATTCAAGTTATTTGTTTATGATTTTTCATTGTATCACTGTTTTATTGTAAATCCATTAGAAAAATTGGATATTGCTGTATCCTTAGATTAGAAGAAGCTTTATCTGCTGCATGAAAAGGATACAGCTGGTCTTTGTATTTGGTTTTGACTTTATACATCTTGCTGGATCACTGTGAAACCTTTCACTTCAACATTATGGATGACAAATCTATCTCCAGTACTTTACAAAATACAGTGCTCAGGTATTCATTTGCCTGGATTGAAAAGATATATTGCTACTTGTTTCTAATGAAAACGATTCCTGTCAATTTATGATCATTAAATTCACAGGGAAGTAGAAGCAAACTTATATTCAGGTTAAATAAGAGTTAATTCTGAAGATGTTGTCCATAATATTGAACTGTTTGCAATCTCACCAGTTGGGTTTTGAATTCAGTGCCTTGTTAAATATAAGTAAATCATGTTAATGCTGCAGGTAACCACAGCCTCTCTTCAAATCAGTAGCAAGTTACGGTGGTCCATTCTACTTGTTCTGCCAGTTACAATCCCAACTGCCATGATTTTAACACATAATGCCCTTTTAAACATGTCTCTTACCTGATAAAAATGTGAAAAAACAAATGATTTACCAGGTCACTCCTACTGTTCCAGTTGAGTTTTCATTATTTTTTGTCTTCACTGTAGAACTTGGTCTACCCTCTAATTACATCTATTTCTGCCAGATCCCCTTTTGGACAGTTGAGCACTTGTCCTCCCTACCATAACATTACTTTTGCATTAGACATACATAACTACAAATAAGTGTAGGTTTATTGGTTGGTGTAGGTTAACAATAGATAATTGAAAATGACAATTATTCAATACCACAAATCAACATTCTAGATGCCCTGTGCATCTCTGTAATCTTCTTAGAGTCTTCAATCTGGGAGTAAACTGTAAGTGTTGAAGGATAATTTTTCCAATTGTATCCTCCATCACCTTGATGGCAATACCTTAATGTTGAAGGCCTCTAGCTCTCTGACTTCATACTTTTGATGAAAGCAATTGGAAATATGAGGTGTTTTACAATAATGAGAAAAAACTTTCACTGTGACAGTCATCTGGTCACCAGCCTTTAAGACAAAGCAGTTACTTGTCTTCAAAACATCTGGTGTCTTGTAGCTGTAGAATTTGACACCATCCTTTTCCTGCTCATGTTTCTTGAATTCTTAATAGAATCTTGTCTTGTTAATATCCATTTTGATTGTGTTGGCTTGGTCATTGATGAACACAAGAGTTCCCATATCCTGAGTCATTGATGGAATCTGAAATAAAGTATAGTTGCTAACAGTACTGTTGGCCCTCATCTTGTACTTGTACGGCATTGCTTTGACTGGATGGTGCAAGTGCATGAAACATGGATGACACGAAGGCCTTGTGTGATGCTTCCATTGACCTTGTTGATAGCAAGATTGATCTTGAATTCAGAAATCTTGAACAAAAACTGCTTCATTCTTATCCCTATTGGGCAACTGACCAATGAGTCCACAATTTCATAAATTGTGATGCTGATGAGGTAAGGAGTGCCTGTATGGTTGATACATTCACCCTTGATGTTAATACCCAGACCAAATACAGTGAGCAAAAGATATCTGTCAGCATCAGTTTTTGGCATGGTGGGCAAATTGTCATCATTAGAAAGAGACACAGCTTGTAATTTCTTTAATTGCTCATAGATGATTTTTCTTTTTCATATGCTCAGTGGTAGAGAGCCAAATACTTTTCTCTCATGTCATGAGTGTTTGTGTCTGCTCTGTTTGCAAAGGTTTGTGTCATTTTTGTTCATGAGCAAACCAAACAGAACGAATTTTTGTAGCACTTCATCAAATCTTTTACATTGATGTTAACATGAACTGAATCCATGACATCATTTTTCAATTGCATTCATGCTTGTTTATATGCAAAAGCAACCAAAAATTGAAATCATTATGATTTGCAGTTGAACTGCTAAGAGTGATTCAGTTAAACACAGCCCTCATAAAATCTGTGGTGCACAGTGAGCATTACACCCATAGAGGGATTCTACTTATGTCATAGATCCATGCTTCAACCAGGTTAGAAGATGGCCGGGCCAAAATGTTAACAAAGCAAAGCGTCTTGATCCCCATTCCTGTAACACCCTTGATGATGATAAACCAGTTATTGACCATGATGTGGACAGAGCCTATGAAGCATCTTAACAAGTTGAACCTTCCATTATAAAGAAGCAGGTATTCTTCTTTGAGACCTGCTTATTTTAGGGTTTAATGCTGGATACCATGAAGAAGCACAGCTATAGACAATGATTGGCTGAATCAAGTATGTAAATCAATCTAATTCTCAGATTATCACTCGGGACATACTTGATAATTATCATGACAAAGCATCCCATCTTGTTCATGATACTGTACTCATTTTGAATTGGTTGAAATGCAATGACATGGGAATGGTTATTACTGGCTGTAAAAGCATTTGTGAAACTACCGTTCATCGCAGCTACAATGGCTGAAAAAAAAGTTCCAGGATGCTATAATACATAATTTATTAATAGACAATTTGTCAGACAATTCAGCATGTTTACAACAATTGGGTCCTTAGTTGTCATTCTAGGTGATAAAAAGAAGATGGTAGTGTTTTGGTTTAGCCATGAAAAATGCATCACCTTTGTGTGCTGGCAGGATATGGGATTTAAGATTCTGTCAAAGCTGCTACCAGACAAGTGCCTTAAGATCAAAAACAAAAAAGAATACTCTAATGGTTATTATAAACGAGTTCAAGGAAGTAACAAAAGTGTGACAAAAAACATGAGTATCTTTAGTTGTATCATATATTCCTCTAGGATACAAGATGGGACCCCTTCCTGCCTAATTACATTGAACTGCTGCAAAGTGTACCTTCAAGTTGAGTACCCAATCTTTGCTAGACTGCCTGTAGGGGGGAGTATTCCCCTAGGGATTGACCAGTAGAACGGGTTCACTAAGTGTGATATACTATGATGTCATCACACATGATAGATACATATGTATCATAGTTGATTCTAATAATGTGCACTATACTCATACATATACATGTAAATCCATACTGGACAAAATATCATTTAATGCCACATGACACAGCAGTTATCACTCAGCAACATCTTTGAATTCAGCCACCAAAACTTAGAGGCTAATCAGGGGTGTTGTCCTCAAGAAATCATAGCATGTAAAGCATCTGAATTTGCCTAGTAATTGCAAAATAATACAAGTGGTGAGACTGAAATTTGGTGCATTTTCAGCTGTTTGGGAGAGATATAAGGACGCACCAACTGCTTTGAATTTGGCCACCAAACCTTAGACGCTTGCCAAAGGAGTTGTCCCCCCGAATGCATGGCATTTAGAGCATCTGAATCTGCCTAGTTGATATATGGGGTTGGTATTAACACTGCATCAGATCTTAAGTTGTGTTTCCTCTGCGTATGCAACAATTAATCTGCATATAATTATGGCTGGTAGAGATCATCACACAATACTCATGACTGGTTGACTCAATTGATAAAAATAGGATGGTATCCAGACCATGGGCTAGTCCAAGCTTCAGAAGTGGGTATTTCTAGGGTTTGGGGGGAAGCACTTTGTTGCAGGTCACTGAACATCACATCACCTCACATTATCTCCACATGCCATCTGCCTCTTGACCCTATTTGTGTCAATGTGTGGTGACTTTTGGCAACATTAAAGGTTTCTTGGAAACCATCTGGAGGCACAGAGAGCTCTACATATCCCAATCAGACTTAATGGTGTAGCATGCACCAAGTATCTACCTCAACTGAAGTACCTTTGTCCACTTCAATGATGGATGGTATTCTCAAAATAATCAACAGCATCCTTTGGATACCTAGCATCCCTAGTGTCAAGGACACCCTATCACTACAAGGAATCATGACCAAGTAGTCTTGTCAAGACCAAGAGATCTTGTCAAGACCAAGAGGTCATGACAACACCAAGTTAGCCAGCAAAACCAAGTCATTTATTCAATGCCAAGTTATCTTTCAAGACCAAGATAACATGGAGCTCTGGTAAACACATGAAAACATTTGTCATGTACTTATCATGATAAAATCATGAAGATTAACAATCATTAGTCCTCACTTTTGACTAGTCAAATAGCTCAATGAACATGATTTCCAATCATCTGGAAAATCTAAGTCTAATTTAAAATACTGTACATCAAAAAATAGCCAGACAAATCACTAAGGCCATGTTCCCAGCTGACATGGGTATGCTCTGCTTCATAGTTGGTATAATAAAAGTGCGAACCAGTAAAAATGACCACTAGTGATGCAAAAATGTGCACATGGAAAATCAATCAGAGCACATGGTACTCAAAACCAGAACTTGATATAACCCTTCAATAAAAACACTAGGCTTGCAATCGTGCAAGGCCTTAAGCTCTGAAAGTGTGAAGTGGTAGTGCCCTGGGAATTTTTTTCTATGAGAAATATGTAAAATGTCATATTTAGACAAGACACAAATTGACATGAGCCAAGGATGCCCTTAGGGATATTTACCCAAGATATACCTAGAATGGACAAAATTCAATGAGTAATGGGCTCCCATTCAGGGAAAAATTACAAACCTGTAAAAGATTCTTTTCACCAAAATTCAAACATCAAAGATTTGATATTGCCAAAAACATGCCAAAACTGTGTAAAAACTACCCATGATCTTGAAGTCTTGTTAAGACTTTAGTGCAAACATACCAGCTTGCACAGAAACCTACAGGGGTAATTTACATGACCTGACATGAGGACTGAAATTCTCCAGTGTTCTGTTGTAACCATTTCTATAGCTCATAAAAAACTTCAAACACTTGGAAACCCATTTTTTCCTATTTACTACATATAAAAATTCTCCTAAATATCGGCTTAGGTCATTATTTTATGATAGTTGAACTCTGAAGTTTTTTGCACCACCACACATCAAGACTCTCCTATTGACCAACAGACAGTCAAGAAAATACTTTGCACCATTCATAGTACAACCTCTGCTGTGCACCACTGTTCCAACATTTTTTCTCCAGCCTACCAGAAGCTCCTATAAAAAACTTTTTCTAGTTTTGCAAATATGAAAAATTCTACAAGCCATTTCCTCCATGAAGACTATTACTGAATAAGGAAGGGCTCAAGTGGATTCAGTGCGAGCATGACATTGGAGTACAGAATACCCCACATGCTATATTCTCAAGCATGATCCTATGCAGAATGCCGTCAAGAAAAATGAAAAAAATAAATTCTTCAAGTTGACTCTTCCTAACACAGGGAACAAGCTCAAAGTGGCAATATGGGTGTCTGGGACTCCTAAACAGTATTTACTACATGTACACAATGCACTTCATGCATGCAAGCAGATGGGGCTTAATGCAATTTTTGCCTAGGCTAAAGTGGCTCTTGAATCCATGAATCGTGACCTAGCCATCACAAAGTTGATGTATAGCTCTGAGAAGAAGAAGGCAAAGGAACAGAAGGAAAAGGGCAAGAAGCTGATTCTGAGTCCTGAGCTACTTCATCTCCCCTAGCCATTGCCATGGTAGCATTCAAAAAGGCCATGAAGGCAGTAGAAGCTGTGAAGCTTGATGTCACCATGGAAGGAGCAAAGGCCTTCGTATGGAAACCTCTGATGAAGCCAGGTAGCCATGGGAAAAATAGTCAAGGCCCAAGTGACTAGAATCCTTGAGATGATGCCTACTGGGTCATGCACACCAAGACTTTCACCAAGTCATGGAACTCCTGATGTGACTCTGTTTCTTTTGACTTCAATAAGTGTTCCAGTATAATGCAGGTTAGACACTCAAACTACATAACTAACACATAGAAAAACCCAACCAGGTTTTGATACTTCAGATTTTTGTCTGAGTAGAGAAGCTCAACAGCTACCTTGAGATACTTCCATGCTTTGACACAGGATAAGTATCTTCAGCCAAGAGTAGGAGACCTTTTAAGGACTTTGATTTACTTAAAAATATAATTGAAATACCGTCATTTTGTCCCAAAGGAGAAGTACACAAGATATTTTGGATCTTGAAGCTTCAAAGATACAAGATTCAAAAGCACACCACATACTGTACCAACAGGGTCTATAATCTACATGCCAGGTCAGTCAGAATAACAACAACATACCGGAATTCTGCTGACATGTTCTAAATGCTCATGCTGCAAGGAGCAGCACTATTTTTAGCAGTAGAATAATCTCATAATTTTATTTTCCATACCACCAACACAACTTTGGAAGAATCTTACCAAAATCCTTATTACTTTTTATGGCTTATGTCACTATCAATTATTGATAGCCAAGTACTCTGCTGAGTTATGCACTGAGCAGTAGTTTTGAGTCTTACTCACAAGACTGACACATGTCCTTCAACATCTAGTCAAAAAAAGAACAAGACACAACACTGAGGCTTTGTTCCCAGTTGACACTCTGCTCCACCTATCAGAGTTAGCATGTTGCCTAAGTGTGCACATGCAGCATGCAGAAAAAGACCACCAGTGCATCTACACCCAAAAGTGGCACACAATAGCTGTGAGCAGGTACCCAGTACCCTCTCTCGAAACAGCCCCGTCAAAATAATCACTAACTAGGCAGTCCCAGATGGACTTATGCTGCGATTTTTAAGGGAATGTCTTGGCAATAGTACATAGGCTCTATAATGTGTATTGCCTTTTAAAAGAGCATGTAAAACACATAGACTTTTAAGCTAAAAAACTGTTCTACAAGTCACAGCATGTGAGTAGTAATATGGAGTAGAAAAAGTACCATTCATACTGTAGTACCATAGAAGTAAAATAGTTTCTTGGGCCTAGACAACCCCTGGATGGATCTAAGCTTATATAGGCCAAAAACAATATTCTTGACCCCCTTTGGGGATAAGTCACACTAAATGACCACAATCTCCCATGAATGTCTTGTGCCTCAAGTTCCCTCAAGTTGTTCCCAAGTCACTTTCAGTGAGGTGGCAATTGGAGTATCACCAGGTTCCAAACCGGGCGTAGGTTGGATGTGGGATTCAAGCTTGAATGTTCATTTTTTTCTCATCCCATTAGATTTTCAATCCTTTGAATTATTGCCCAAGTTGGATTTAGGGGAAGACAGAGTCACATGGAAGGAACCATGCTTTCTCGCACAACAGCCCACTTCTTTGGGGAGCCATGGCAATGTCGAAAATGACTAGCCCGGTCACAGTCCAGCCCCAATCATGAGGGAGCAAATGTGATACAGGTCCATCAATCAAAATGATCAGGAAAGAGCCTCTCAATCATTTTAATCATAAAAATAATCATGATCATGAAAGGCTCAGGCAATTACAATCAAGCCCCAAGGCAATTGCAAACTCTCATGTCTGCTTGAGGGCTCAGGGATTTAGCTGACTTTTAATCCCAGTTGAGCATAAAAACAATGCAGAGTCATTTTTCCAAGTCATTTTAACCTTGGGAGCGTATTTGGTACCTTAACAAAGGACCATGATCAAATCCCACAGAGAGAGGGTACCCTGTGCATGGTCCCTTGCATGAGAATTCCAAAATGATTCCCATGGGATATCAAGTGATTTTCTGCTAATTTCATGCATATAAACACATGACTATTTGATTTTTTAGACATTCAGAAAAATGTGAGACTCAGAGAATCAGTCAAATCCTGATATACACGTAGCTCCCGGATCACTAAGAAAATGAAGGAGAGTATAAAGAAATTGTGATGTAGCCAGCTGCCAGTTTCCTCCTCTGAGATACAAGAAAACTATTGCAAAGTATAAAAATGTATGAATTCAAAAGAAAAAATATTTTTAATGTGAATTCAGGTACCTGCAACAAGATTTCAAAAAACAAAATCTTGATAAAATTGTTTATACAGTACAGAAGATTTGCACAAAACGTGGAATGAGCCAAATTCAGTTGTTTTGGTGCAATTGCTTACGAATAAAGAACTAGAAGTAAAAAGTGAACAAAATACTCCAGTAACTAGATTTTTTCTAACATGGGATGGACCTTTCCATTACTTAAAAAATGGAGAACAGAGCCACTACAGTTGTGAAATCTCATCAGGTGGCTGAATATCAAACACTTTTGGTTTCTGAACCCCCAACAGAGTTTCCCCACAGTAACACACAGTTCCTGAGAGCCCCTTTTGTTCCAAAAAAGGACAATCATATGTGTTCCCTACCTGGCTAGGCAGGTGTCATAATCTTTGCACATGTCTGATGGTGTGCTTCCTCCAAAAAGGAAAGGTACAGTCACGTGATATTTTGCTTTTGCAACAAAGCAATGTGAGCAATTCTTACACAATCATGACTAAGCCAGCATGTGCCCTCAGTCTTGGATATAGTCACAGACAGACTTACATGTTGTTCCATGTTTTTGAACAATCATAGATAAATTAGGGTAACAATCACCTTGCCAGTGATTATTATTAAACAAGTCTGCTACATCAGTGAGCCAGGGTGCAGCAACACCCAGGACACAAGATATCAAGCAAAAAGCTAACCAATCAGATGCAGTGCTCTTCCTGAGCATACACACTCATAAGCACAGAGCTAACCACT